>JACXGJ010013646.1:0-15920 GCA_016801105.1 Esox niger | reverse complement strand
CATGCAGCGGGGTTGCGTCATTACCTGTCCTGTGCGAGCTGCTGCACAAACTCACCTTCTCCACCAGGGGGCAGCACAACCAGTAGACCTGGTTCAGACAGGACAGAGCAGATTAAAGCGCAGGGCAGAATGCCAGTCGAAGCTGCTCCAGGGAGTAGTGCAACAAACAATGAATGGCTTTTCAGCGGCGAAAGCAGTCAACATGAAAGCAAGGACGCGGTCAGAAAAGTTCATGTTTTAATCATTTCGTTATAGCAGAAAAACGTAAATACATGGCTATTATATAAATATTTCAAAATACAATTGTATTTCTGTTCTGTCTTTTAATATACAAATCAGCCAAGCGGCTGGTCCACAGTTTCCATTTGAATAAAACACACATTTTGGTTAAAAAAACATCATGGCAACATCTGTGCCGACTACACGGTTGTGATGTAACAGACCATCGGAGGTGTTCATTTGGGCTCATCCCTTTCGGGACATAGGCCAAACTACTGTTGCATGGCACTACTCGTTTGACCCACTCCCTGTGCAGGGCTGAGTATGCATTACCAATCTGTAGACATTATCATTGACCACAGTCTTAGAGTAACACCGCTGAGATGGGCCTCGTGTGTGTGTGTGTGTGTGTGTGTGTGTGTGTGTGTGTGTGTGTGTGTGTGTGTGTGTGATGTATTATCACCTCAGTAATCATTTCCCCCTCAGGCTTCACATTAGCATTGCCATCAAGTAGATTTCTCACCGGGTGCTTAGTGAATGATGACACGGCCTTATGCCGGGGAAAGCAGGGGCCTCAAAATGCGCCAGCACTCCGCTTCCCAGGGGCAACCACTGCAACACGGGATGCAACGAGGCCGATGGGAAATGTAGTGACTGGACTGTGAGATGCTGCGCCTAAGACAATCAGCTAACCGATGTACAAGCTAACCACGGTCATTATGTAAATGGGTATTTGTGCAAGCTTGGATGAAGCAGTAATATCGAATAGCTAAAAGCATTAATGAGACGGTCGATCTGGAACTTAATTAAAGATAAAAAGCAGGAGGCCGCAGCTCTCCCCATGTGGCAACAAACAAAAGAAAAAGACAACATGTAAATCTGAAAAGAAATAAATAAAAGACAATAATTTAATTAGTTGTTTACATTTATACAAACACTGACAACGTTAAGCCGGTCTAAAGCAAACATACATTAGCAAAAAGAAGCCACAGTAAATCAACACGTGCACAAGTGATTCTGTACCGTCGGTTTACACGCACGCACGCACACACGCACGCACGCACACACACGATAGCAATTGTTGTTTAATAGTGTGTAACAACACTCCCCCCTGCTGGCCATAGTCAGACAGAGCAGACAGAAGACAGTGAATCGTTGGTTAGTAGCAAGTGGTCTTTTGGAGTCAGAGGCACTAGTGATTTGTCCCATTCACCTAAAGTAGGCTTCCGTGAGAAAACATCTTAACCTTTTGTGCAAATGTTAGTCATAAGAGACAGAAAATGTAGTATTTCATTGACATTGCGCGATTGGTCCTTCCCCATGGCATCAAGGGTTTCGACCAGGGTCCACGGTTCTGACCAGGTCTCCCCTCACCAGAAACCTATCCCGGAATGGGAACGTTAGGGATTGGGTCAGTCGTTCTGTCAGGGGAGTCGAGGCCCGTTTGGGACCGGGTCAGGCGGTGTGTCAGGGGACTCTAGGCCCGTTTGGGTCTGGGGCGCTAGTCTCAGGCAGTCGTGTGGATAAGCCCTTCAGAACATCCATTGTTGTGTTGCTGCATGGAGCAGAGGAATGTCCTTCCTGTGTTCAGAGCCTCTGTCCTTCACTCCGCATACAACACGTCAGAGCAGCTGCGTGTGCGTTTGTATGTGCACGTGCGTGTGCGCACGACAAGTCTGTTCTGCACATTTTCATGTGTCTTTTTTTGGGGGGGGTGTGATGGTAGATCATTGTGATCTGGGCCTTCTCTGTTGGCATTAGATAATCACATTGTTTGTAAGTACAGTACAGTGCATGCACGCACGCACGCGCACACACACACACACGCGCGCCTAAGTGACAAAGTGGCAATAGAGAATGTAGAGGAGACTCATGGACACGCAGTAGAAGACCAGGAAGCCCTCTGAGAGCAGTGAGGGACGGGGGCTGAGGGGGACGACGCCCTCCCCCTGGGTCTCCCCCTCCACCTCACATTTCACGAGGGCCGTCACACAGCGCAGTACAGCAGGCAGCTGACAGAGAGACACGTCAGAGGACACACACATCTCCGTCTGAGAGAGAGGGAAGAGAGAGACAGTAAGGGAAAGGCAAAGGCAGCAAAGAAGGAACGAAGAGGAGAGAGGGAGGAGTGGTGACAAAAGCAGAAAAACATTGAGAAAGATGAACAGAAGCGATGGAAAGATGGCGGAAAATGATTAGAGGTGCAAACGGAATTAGCTTCAGGACATCACAACGACGAGTAGCTGATGGCAAACGTTCTGTTACTGGATCATCTCAGAGCTGCAGAGAAAATCCCTACCTGTCAAAGTGATCAGATGAACAGCAGAACGTAGAAAAAGTTCTTACCTCAGGGACCCCGAGCCTTCGACAAGCAGCGATGAAGTTTTCCACATTGAGGCGACACTTTGCAGTACTCAGTTTTGGCTTGAGGGGCGGAGAGATTGAATGTGTCTTTAACTGTAACACAAGTCAATGGCCCTATATACACATATACTCAGATTGTAACCAAATTCTGTTAAGCACTGTGATTGGCTCACCACTGCAGGGGAGGGAATATGGATGATGGACACGGCGCGAGGACGCACGTGATTGGCCAGCTGGCAAAGGACCGTGCCATTGGACAATGCCTCGCCTAGATCTTCAGGCAGAGTGACCTTTAACTTTGACTCCAGAGTCTGACAGGGAAAGATTTTCAATATTTAGAGAGTCTGCGACAAGTGAACAGATAACCGGGAAGATCTCCATCCTCATCCTCCCCCTGACATCCCCCTTCCAAAGGGTTTGGGGGAGGAGGCAGGGAGGTTCCACTGATCCTCACCTTGCGGAGCTGTAGGACCTCCGGTCTCTCCTCTCTCCTCAGGGAGGAGCGGCCCGCCTCCACCAGGCTCTGCGTGGACCCGGAGGTCACCTCACCCCTGACGCTGCAGCGAGACGAGGTGCGGAACAGGAAACTGTTGGGCTTCTGCGACTGGCCGGGAGGGGAGGACGCCTTCGGAGACGACGGAATGTCTGAAACACACACCGCGTTGTGTGACACCAGGGTGGACGGGTCAGGAGAACGTGTGTGTGTGTGTGTGTGTGTGTGTGTACCTGATCGGCTAACGGAGCGCTGAAAATGCGGCGTAGCGGATGCCGAAGCCTGGTATAACGTGCACATCTGATCTGCACTCTGTTGAAGGGAGACAGAGGCTGAATATTAGCATGCGGTCGTCTGAGGTGACTGGAGCCTGGTCAGAGCCCATACAGCCATGTAAGAGGCATCAACACAAATACACCGTTTACGACTGGAACAATCATCAAGACAACAAGGACAATTCATAGAAGACAGAGGGAACAGTCCAAGAGACTGACCGCACATCGCTGTCTGAGCCCGTTCTGGGAGTGGCTGTTGTCTGGTGATCCGCCACTAGGGGGAGACAGAAAACACATTCAGAAAAGAACTGATACATCTGCTAGCCGTTAAGTTTCCGGGGCCCCAGCGAAAGGGGCCTGTGTTGCTGCACTACTGTAAGGGATTAGCAAGACTGTCGCTGAATGAGCCGTATCCTGTTCACCGGCTTAACAACGGCCGCGAAAACATGGATGCATTGACACGACACGCATCAGTTCAGAAGTGTCTTCTCACCCCCAAGTGTTTTAAGTAAGACGTCAGGTCTCTTACCTCAAGCTACTTCCTGTCTGTGACGGCGTCGGCCCATGACTTCCTGTTTTGGCAGCAGTCTTCAGTAAACTGGAAGAAGAGGTTTAGAAACATGATGTGAAAGGCAGGGTCGGTTGTTTCCATGGGAGAGACCAGTTTAATGACTACAACTGTGTTCCAACTGCTCCGTGTCAAATCGTCTGAAGTGAAATCTAGTACCAAGTCTAAAATAACCAGTAGACCTCTGCCATCAAAAACAGTGAGGAGCAGCTGGTTCTAGCCAGGAAAGCTGGTACAAATCACCATAAACAGTTTCATATGTAGTCATCATTTCCAATGAACCCAGTTTGTGTTAAACCAACACTTGTCACTATTTGGATGACTGTACGGGCATGTTTGTTGTGAAAACGATGATGAATCTGTTTCCTTCCTAAACACTCTGCATGTCTACCAGTACCATGTGCCTTTCGCCCTCTCACCCGTTATCTCTGAGCCGGGGCTCTCTGCGTTGCTGCTGGGCCCTCTCCCTCTCCTGCCAGATGAGCAGGGTTCCCGGCTTCCTCCGCTCCTCCAGATTGGGACTGGATGGAGACAGAGGTCTGGATCCACTGCCACCCACCTCCACAGTCACACTGGGCCTGGGGAAGGAGGGAGACGCAGACAGAGAGAAACAAACAAACAAAAAAGGAAGACAAACAGAGAGAGAGTAAGATAAGTGAGTGAATATTTAAAGCACGGACGTCCATGTTCATGGAGGGGAGAGTGTGTGTTAAAGGTTACAACATCTACAGCAGGCAGAGTAGTCAACAAACACTGATGTCATGTTCCAGTTACGGATCAACACGCGTCTGTTCCAAACGGTTATGTAATATTGTCAATGTCTTTCCTCAAGCACTCAGGACTCAACCTTGAGACGTCGGTCTGGTTCCCTCAACGCTATGGACTGGTCAGGTTGCGCTTCATTTTCCGAGACGTACCGAAGAAGACTCTCCAGATGCCACCTTCCGAGGTCTCCCCCGGAGTTTGGCAAGTGGGACGACGTATCTGTCAGAACTGTTAAGTTTCTTGGCCGGGTCCACGTGTGCGGTTATTTTCCCACGCATGACTGCCCCAGTCCTGCATGTTACGTCTCAAACACACCGGTGGGAATGAAAGCGCAACTGAAATGATTACGCAAACTCAGATAAGCATATCTGGCGTTTTGTTCTGGTAAGAGAAACATGTCCTGAGAAACCGGATCAATCAGTCCAGTTCTGCCCAACCCAACACATTCAACACTGTTACTGACCGTATAGTGGATTTAATTATTAAATGGTGGGGGGGAATCAAAGTCCCAGTGTGCACGCATGCACGCGCACGCACAACTGGTCGGTCCTGTCAGTCAGTGACGTGCAAGCAATGTGAACGGACTTCTGTTTACTTTTCCCAGCTCCTCAAACAGTCGCTAAGAGGGCGACCTTGTGAAACACAGCGGGCAGATGAGAACAGAGTGTGATTGAAGACAAACAGCGTGGAACAGCGGCTGCCTGTTCGGGGAGGACTGTTGAGTCCACAGTGAAACAGTCACAGGAGCAGAGATGTGGAAACAAACTGGCAGAGGCACACAAACGCGGACAGCTTTCTGGGCACACGGCTCACATTCTTTGTACGCGCTACAATGTCAATTTTGCGTGTGTGTTTTTTGTGCGTGTCTCACCTCCTTGAAGAGGAGTCCTGTGTTTGGTGGGGAGGTGAAGATTTTTCGGCCTTCTGGGGAAAACATGTCACAATTAGAAGCACATCCAGCCGTCGTAAGATGTTCAACACACACATTATCGCGGTTTTGACAAGCATTTTGAAGCCTATCACAGGCCGGCACGCCACCATCCACGCCACCACATTCCCGCTGTGGTGCTGCCGTGACGATGCACGGCCGTGACTGGACAACGGACTTCACGGGGGGGGGGTTTGTCAGGAAAGATGAAAGGAAAGTGTCCTCCAGACCTGCGGGGGAGCTGTGAGGGGAAGAGCGGGAGGATTCGTCAGGCACTTTTCTTCCTCCCCGGTGACCCTGCTATCCATGAAATCCAGCCGCTCTGCCTCGCCATTCACTAAAAAACAGAGAGAGGGAGGGAAGACCGTGGGGGGAGGAGGGGGCAGAGAGAGGGAGAGTGGGGGAGGAGGGGGCAGAGAGAGGGAGAGTGGGGGAGGAGGGGGCAGAGAGAGGGAGAGTGGGGGAGGAGGCCGGGAAGAGGAAGAAAGATATCACAGACAGCGAAATGTCATTGGCGAGGCCATGATTTCTGAGATCAGATCCGCGTGGAATCCTGTTGTGTTACAGTAAGCTGGTAACCTTTCCTGAGCGGGCTAGAATTGGATTTGTCATGTTTTGATGGGTCCTTCGGTGCTGTGTGTCTTTATTTAGACCATAGAGGGAGACCCGGAAACCCAACCTCCCATCAGCAACGTACTGTTATCTCATCACCGTCAGATTCAGCCCAGTTGCCTAATTTTATGGCTGGTTTCCTAATGACCGATGTCAGCGGTGAATCTTATAACGAGGAGTGGGCTAAAACAGTGTCTGAGAATGCAGCCCATCATGTCGGATGGTTTTAGGGGGATTATGGCTGGGCTGGAACAAAGCCTGCTCACAATTTAAAAGGACCAGAATGACTTAACCAGTGCGGTGATGTGTGATGGTTTAAAGGACTATTTCACTAGTTTACCACGTGATATTAGATGGTTTCTGAGCCTGAATGTAGTCTTCAGACCAAGATTTCCCCGGGGTTTTAGTTTTTCAAATAAACCAAAATCTTCTGTAATAAACTCCAATTTAAACATGAAAATAACTTCACTTACATGTTAAGCTAGCAATAAAAATGGCATCTGGAAATGCCATTGAAATAAAACAAAAACAGTGGAATACAGTTTCTCTGGGCTCACTGACCACATGGAGAGTGAGGAACAAGCCAACATCACCTGGTGAAGTAGTAAACAGCACCATTCCTCACCTGTGGTTGAGGTCTTTATGAGGGGAGTGATCACCACCTCCTCCTCTTCCTCCTCCTCCGTGAGGTTCCTCTGGTCCCGGGTCATCTCCGCCATGCGCAAGGAACGCTCAGAGAAGTCATCCGCAGACTGGGCACAGAAAGGAGGAAAGAAACACGGAGAAACATGACCTCCTGGAAGGTTGATGACTCCATGAAAACCTCCATGACCCAAAGCAGTGTCTGACGGAGGGCCGACGCCCGCGCAAAGCTACGGGGCTTGTGTTGCTGCACTATTCTAAAGGGATTAGCAAGTAAGACTGTCGCTGAATGAACCGTACCTGGTGTATCCTGTTCATGTGACAAATAAAACTGGAAACTTGAAACCACTTCTTTAGGGCAATAATTACAATGGGTGTGGTGGGATAAATGTTCTGGCAGAAAGCTACGGGAGTGACACACACAGACCGAGACAGACAGGCAGAGACATACAGAGAGACAGGCCCACTGCCTCTTGCAGTGCCAGGATTGCGGGTTTGACTCCCGGGACTGCATGTACGTAGGAACCTTCTTGCACATGATTAAGTTGGTTTGAATGGAAGCGTCCGGCCTCCTCACCTCGTTGCCAGACCATCTCTTGCTGCCACTGTCCACACTGTTGAAGCCAGAGTCCAAACCTCCATACTGACCAGGGAAAAGCTCCTGGTCTGACAGACTGCCGGCGATATGAGAAACACACTTTATTATGCACGTGCACACAAACACCCCTCCTATAATGCAGGTCTCAGAAGATATGATAGCCCCCCTCTCACCAGCTGTTAAACCCGGTGGGTCTCAGGGCTTTCTCCATCTCATCGCGGCTCCTCTTGCAGGCCTCCATGTTGAGGAATTTGAAGATGTGGTACTTCCCCTTGGAGCAGACCTGGGCAGGCGGGTGCAGCAGGGGGTTGTCGTCCAGGACGATGGTCTGGAGGTGGCGCAGGTGACGGTAGCACACGGGGACGCGAGATATTTGATTGCAGGAGGCGTCCAGCCGGACCAGGGGCAGCTCTGAGAGCTCTGAGAGGAGGAGGGGGTTCAGTGTTGAGCGGGAAGCTACCACCGCGGTTATTGTGATTATTGGCACACCCGCAGGTGAGGTTATGAAACACAGGTTAGACCTTATCTAGTAATAGTTGTAAAGGGTGTGTGTTGGTTAGACTGGGCGGGTTTATTTTCTCAGGGGGAGGGGTCCAGGGGTACACTGACACACAGAGTTGGGGTGTATTCAGGGGTCAAGGGTCAGGTAGGTGTGTCTCACCTTCAGGCAGCGTGGTCAGCTGGTTGCGCCTCAGGTTCAGGTCCCTCAGGGACTCCACCTGGCCCAGCTCCACAGGCAGGCACCGCAGGTCATTACAGCTCACATCCTACGACAGGAAAACAGCTTAGAGACACTACAGGCAACCCAAGGAACGTACCAGAGAGGAGAGAGGGAGCTACACAAAGGGCCAGAGGATGAGGGAAAACGACTTCAGGGGAGAGAAAGTAGGTAACGGAGATGCGTGCGATAACCGTGCAGACACTCGGCCCTCTGTGGAGAGCCACTGACCGGTCGGCCGACAGCTGCTGCAGAGTGAGTGGAGATCAGGGTTACCTGGGTAACTACCTACCAGCTGTCGGAGGTGTGTGAGGCTGTGTATGGAGGCCGGCAGGCTGGACAGCTTGTTGTTGCTGACAATCAGGACTCTCAGGAGAGGGAGTTGACACACCGAAGGAGGTAGGCTGGAGAGGAGGTTCCGACTGCAAGGACACAGGGATACCTAATATTGAGGTAGGTGACAGAGGCTGTGTGGTGTTACCTGATGTTGAGGTAGGTGACAGAGGCTGTGTGGTGTTACCTAATGTTGAGGTTGGTGACAGAGACTGTGCGGTGTTACCTAATGTTGAGGTAGGTGACAGAGGCTGTGCAGTGTTACCTAATGTTGAGGTTGGTGAAAGAGACTGTGCGGTGTTACCTAATGTTGAGGTAGGTGACAGAGGCTGTGCAGTGTTACCTAATGTTGAGGTAGGTCAGGGCCTGTAGCTGACAGAGGCTGGAGGTGAGGGAACGAACACAGTTATGGTATAGGCTGAGCGTCTCCAAGGAGATGAACTGGCACAGCTCCTCTGGCAGCTCACCCAGGCGGTTCTTAGCCAGGTCTGAAACAAAGACAACCAATCACAGTCAACGATACAGAGATGACATTCGCAAAAAGACCAATCTTAGTCGACAATACTGAGATTGACATTCCCAAATGGCCAATCACATGACAGCCTACAAAAAAGGCAACTCAGTTAACAATGGCATATTGGACATAGAAAATCCTTCACAGGCAGTAATGAAGCCACGAGAAAAATTGCTGACAAGAGACAAGTGACCTATTACACGCAGGGACCAGGAACCAGACACACACACAGATCTGCAGGACAGTCAACGAATCATTATTCACTTCCATTTTTACTGAAGCAGAAAGGCAGTCAGCCAGCCAGTCGGTCAGTCAGACACCTGAGAGACATACTCACAGACAGACTCACAGACAGACTCACAGACAGACTGAAACAGTCATACTGATGCTACATTTCTGGGCGTGGCCAGCAGTCCTACTCTCATTTTCTGGGCGTGGCCAGCAGTCCTACTCCCAGTTTCTGGGCGTGGCCAGCAGTCCTACTCCCAGTTTCTGGGCGTGGCCAGCAGTCCTACTCCCAGTTTCTGGGCGTGGCCAGCAGTCCTACTCCCAGTTGCAGCCGGTCTGTCTCCTCGGCAACCAGAGGGAATGATCCACGCCAGGGAGAAAACAAGCCTCTCTAAAACGTTGGCCAGAAACGAACAAAGAGCTTGAAGTAACACAGATTCTACTGATGGATGTTGGCAGACAGGCCATTTGTGCACTTTTGACCACAGACACAAGCTGGGCTGTTCCAAATATAGACCCTGTTGTCTGATTCCTGGAAAAGTGGGATTTACAGATGCAGAAACTCTCAGGATCAACGGATGAACTGTCAGGTCTCTCAGACTGTCTGGCTGGCTGACGGCCTCCTTCAGACGGCCAGTTGTTCATAATTCAACGCAAGTTCCTTTATTGGTATTAAGGTAACACATACATCCTGTATATGTGTCGGTCACTAATCTCTCATCTTAGAATATTGCTCAATAGGATGGGCCTCCTCTCAGAAAGGTCTTTGAAACCTCTCTCTCTCCCGCTCCTCTTCCTATGGCCGACGGGTAATGACAGTGGGAAGACCGGCCTGGCAGCGTGTTCTCCAGCCGCGCAGAGGGCGCCCGGGAGAGACCCTGTAATTAGCGTCTCCTCTCCAGAAATATCTCCTTGAACCCTGCAGCATCCCAGGGTGTGTTAGCTGAGTACACTCCACTCATTCCCCCTTTGATTCGGAGTTGAGGAATGAACGACGTTTGAGGGATTTGCTACCAGCGGCACTGAATCAACAACAGCCTCTGTTTCTGAATTAACATCAATTCAAAAACCTTAACTGATCTTCTGGTTGTCCAGCTAAGCGTCTCTCAAGTATTGGCAGTTGGTGACTTAGTGCTGATGCCACTAACACTGATGAGCAAAGGGTGTGTGTGTGAGAGAAAGAGCAAGAGACCAGCGTGCAGAGAGATCCACGGGCCTCAGTTACACCCACCAGCCCTAATCCTTGACAGTACGAAACATGAAAGCACGTGAGACAATGGGTCAGGACCGTCACGGCTTAAGTTAAACCGAGTTTCGTTTTGCTCACCAGCCGACAAATAATCTGCTTTAGGAGTAGCACAGTGGAGCTGTGTTTGTGGTTTCCCTCAGAAGCTTTCAGAGCTGAGAGGGCAGTAACCAGCATCCATGGAGTGTCCCTTTCTACACAGAAGAGCATACAAAACGACGGCCCAAAGGCAAACCGTTGGAGCATTTAAAACAAACTTCCTTCAGGCTCATATTTTTTTGCAAAACAAAACAAGACCCCATAGCCCCAGTGAAGGTAACAAAACATTAGCGCCGGAAACAAACACCGCGTTTCGTGTTTCCCATGGCGGGCTGTGATGTTTTGTTGACATGAATGAGGTCACAGGTCATGTTTGGGATCCCCTGTGCTAGCGTGACTACAGTTTAAAAGACCGGCCAGGAGCTCTCCATTTCTTTCTCTGTCTCCTTTGTCCCGGGGCTGGGGGGGGGGGCAGGGGAGGGCTGGGGGGAGACAATGGATGGAGGGGTGACCCCGTGTGTCCTGCATCCCTGCCTCCCCCCAAAGAAACCCCATCCCCCGGAAAGACCAACACTCCAGGGCCTTTGTCCGGCTGTTTGATTTGGCACGGAAATGTTTCGGATACAAGCTCGCTCTCGACCCTGATGCAACGAGCACACACACACACACACACCACACACACACACACCCACCACACACACACACACACACTTCCCACTACATGAGGCCTAGTTGATAAGTCCCAGGCATTCATTTCCCCAGCACAGCACAAATGTAATAACAGACGGCTGACGCCTCGTGTTCGAACCATCGGGCTGATCCTGGGAAGTGTTGTTTCGTTTTTCTGAGGGGGGGGGGGGGGGGGGCAGCTGCCTCTGGGCCGAGGGCAGACATTGAAATGTCCAGCGTATAAACTGACATTCCAGAGCAGAACATAGCTGGAGAGAGACAGAGAGAGACAGAGAGAGAGAGGACAGGCAGGCACTGCTGAGATAAGATCCACCAACACAATTTAGTCCCTGCACTCTAATATGACCATTAAGAGCATCCATCTACAAAACACACTGAGCAGTGTGTGGATGAACAAAAACGAGGCAAAACGCATTAACCCTGCACGCACGCACGCACGCACGAGTGTATCGTATCGGCTCCTGACCTCTGGCAGTGAAAAGCGCTTAAGGGGAGCAACCCTTTTTTGGAAGTCAATCTCGGTACCAGACCAAGTCCTAAAGCATGAGGTAAGACTGCATGACATCACCAGCCTGACACCGAGTTCATACCCACCAAGCAGCCCAGAGTGGGACCGGGGGGGCCTGATTGGCCCTCCTGCGATGAGGTCCATTGGGTTAGGAGCAGAGACAGCTGCGCTGTCACATTCTTAGTTCCAAGGCAACGGCGAAAAACACTAAACAGGCCTTGACCTTCCTGGCTGAGTGACGATTAAAATATTACCTTCTGTGATTTAAAAGAAAAGAAAACACCTAAATGTGAATCTTGACAACAACATGATGTTTGTATCCAGTATGGTTCCTGCTTCCCGTTTAGTTCGGGTGGCGTGATACACTGGTGTAGAGGCTGGTCACAGGACCCATGTTACTACTCCCATGGACTCCTCTGGGGACCCGGGACGTATTTCGTCTGTACTCCCATGGACTCCTCTGGGGACCCGGGACGTATTTCGTCTGTACTCCCATGGACTCCTCTGGGGACCCGGGACATATTTCGTCTGTACTCCCATGGACTCCTCTGGGGACCCGGGACGTATTTCGTCTGTACTCCCATGGACTCCTCTGGGGACCCGGGACGTATTTCGTCTGTACTCCCATGGACTCCTCGAGATGTATCATGTGTCTCTGAAACGACTGGTGCAAGGATGAAGACGTGTAGTGTCGAAGGAACCATACAGGCGCGCACACACACACACACACACACACACACACACACACACACACACACACGGCTGTTCTTCACCCAACTTATCACATCCTGCCTCCTTCATGACTAAGCATGGCCGGCGTCTCCAACATGATGAAACCAGCACTTCCCAGCTCAATGACGAGACAACTGACGTCGATCCCCACTCAGCCGTTATTGGCTTTGGAAAATGGAAATGGTCCAATCCATTTCCAGAGAGATGCACTAGTCTGGGCAGCCCGGCATGCCTATCGCTCGCTGTGTTGACAGTTTAATGTGCATCAGTAACAGTTCCCCGAACCCATGTCTTGGTGAGTACAGAGGTCACGTTTGGTTTCCGTGCATCAGGAGATGTAAACCTTGCAGTTACCGTGGTGGTTTTGCATATTTATTTGGGCGAAAGATTCACTTAGATCCTGAGCCAAAAGGAGGATGACCAAAGCTTGGCATTTTGTTACTCATCCGAAAAACTATGAAGTAGCTTATTCATGAGAAATCAATACATACAGCAGGCTCAGCTGCTGTACAAGCCTACTACATGGAACTTTGCCACTGCCACCAAACACAATTATGTGGCAATAATTTCGTCACCGCTCTGTTTGCGTGTTTTAAATAAGATCTTGCCAGAAAAACGTTTTAATTCAGCAGAAGTAAAGCAACCCTGTCGGGAAGCTGTGCGAGTCCTGTAACAGGGGCGTGGCCTTCAGCAACGCAGTCGGCTTCTCACCTCCCACCCCGGGGAAATCTACCGATCTTCTGCCGCTACACTCTGTAACCCCCAAAATCCACCAATCGGTAACAAACGCACTGCAGTGTCCAACAGCCAATTCAAGGGCGGCTTCATTTTGGAACCGCTATCACAGAGCAAGTGCAGCCAGTTTGCAATACGGGTGTGAGGTGGATTATGTGAAGTGGCTCAAGCACCTCCAACATAGCCATGGACATAAACATACCTATAATGCTTTCTGACCCAGGCAGATTTAGATGAGGAATAGCTTGACCGCGCGAGGAGAGACGAAGGCCTGTAGTTTAACTTGCGTTTCGGTTTTGTTTCCGCTAGCTGGACCAGGGTGAAGTCGGAGGGTGCCAACATGTTTTCATGTACAATCTCTCTCAGATTAAAAAGGGACAAATGTCAATGAAAGGGGAATTTCTTTAAATTCCAAATGTACATTTGTCTTACAAACAAAACAAACACTTTGGGTTTTCTCAATTACCCAAGTAACTGAGAAAACAATTCTCTTGTTAACCTTTTACCAATGTGTATTAAAAGAAAACATACTGCAATACTTTCACACTAAAGACCCTAGAAGACTTTCTCAGATCAATAGAACAGACAAGTCTGCCTATTTAAAATAAAAAATTCTCAACCAACATTTTTTTTTGAAGCTCTGATGGTTTCAAAGGATTGGCGCACACACACACACACACACACACACACACACACACAAAGGATAATTGTTAGTCAATCCAAATGAGCAAAATGTTGCCTAACAAACAAGTTAAAAGGACCATGAAGTGGCTGAAATGTGCCTAAACAAAAGGCTCTGTCAATCCATTACCAAACCTTTGAAGTGTTAAGCTTGGAATGGTATTAACTGAACTCTACCCTCCTACACTCTATTCAAACTGATTGTTTGGCAGTGGGCACGCATTCATGGCAGGCTAGACATTTACACTAGCCACCCCTCTTCAATAACTTCTCTAGGGCACAGCCACTGGATAATCAGTTGCTATGACAATGCAAAAACACCTTCAAGCAGCAGGTTCCAACACAGCTTACGGTTTGTCCCAGGCTGGTCTCCAGGACAACGACCTTTTGACACCAGCAAAGCTGTGGGGTTACTTTGGTTTGGTTTTGTCTCGGGCATCCATCCCAGAGACCCCGTTAAACATCAGAGAATGTTTAGTACACTATTTTGTGGTCTATATTGCCTCAGGTTTCCAGCCCCAAGGCTGCGGGTTTGATTCCCAGTAGGGACCACTATGAAAAGGTCTGGCAGGGGTCCCACAAGGCTCCGCCCAAAGCCCTCTCCCTATTGGGACACCCACTTTCCTCCGCATTCTTAAGAGAAAAAATATGAAATATGACAAATATTCAGAGCGTGCGTTCTCGCATGAGACCAGAGAGAAAGAAAACACCTGCATTCTCCCACCCCCTCTTCTCTCTGTCTTGCTCCTCCCACCCTCTCTCATATACAGGTCGATGGGTGATTACGCAAAGCTGATTAGCCTGCGGCACTGGAAGTCGTGGCGTCTAAGAGCCCTCATACACACATTCTCCTGTACTGGGTACCTACACGTTTTGCAAATGCATTCCAGGGTGTGCGTGCGTGCGTGCGTGCGGTCATGTCTGCATTTGTGCAAATGCCTGCATGTGTCTCTCTTTGTTTCGATTAGTGAACCTGTGTGTGTGTGTGTGTGAATGTTTGCGTGAGGGTGCGTATCACTGACCCTGTACATGAGGCCAGCGCGGTGATGCAATTAAGCCTTCGCCCTCTCCGGCAATGATTCACGGTACACTCCAGAGCCAAGACACACCACACCGCACACCCACCTCTCAGTGTTACACAGCCTCCAGGAGAAGCAGGAACCAGGGCCTCTCTGTGTGTGTGTGTGTGTGTGTGTGTGTGTGTGTCAGAGATATAATTACTTCCACCCAGACACAGCAGGTACCGCATCACAGACAAGAGGGAGGTAGGTGGTTGGAGATAGAGACAGACAGTCAGACAGGAGGGAGGTAGGTGGTTGGAGATAGAGACAGACAGTCAGACAGGAGGGAGGGAGGTGGTTGGAGATAGAGACAGACAGAGAGGGGTTGGGGGAGGGTGAAAGAGGGAAGGACAGAGGGACCCTTAAGCTGTAGTTCCTTTGTACTTGGAGATCTGAGGACGTTTGAGTGGTGATAATAACACAGTGGATCTTCGCCCAGCCTATCCCAGGGTGAGGTGGAGCCAGAACCAGTCACCGAACCCCTGCCAGACCCTCTCAGATCTTCATGAGGCGCAGGGCCGGGATTCATCAGGGACTGGTTGGGCCAATCGGTGAGCGGGGCGATAACAGCAGGGGGTACAAAGGGGGAGTGAACGAACAGCCCCGAGGAGAAAACCTCTGGTTTCAAAACAAAAAGAGAAAGGGAGAGCAAGACACAGAAAGTGAAATAGACACAAAAGAGAAAGAGAATAAAGGAGACAGATAACAAAAAAGGAGGAGCGAGAGAAAGAGCAGCGGTGACTCAGCTAAAAGGCAGGATCACGTCAGGCTAAACGGGTCAGGCCCGGGACTCAACACTCTGCTGTCCAGGTGTCCAACAGCCAAGAACGCCTGCCAGTGTTAGGGGAGAAGGGAGAGGAGCTCCACGCCAGTGTTAGGGGAGAAGGGAGAGGAGCTCCACGCCAGTGTTAGGGGAGAAGGGAGAGGAGCTCCACGCCAGTGTTAGGGGAGAAGGGAGAGGAGCTCCACGC
>JACXGJ010013645.1:0-15957 GCA_016801105.1 Esox niger | reverse complement strand
GGTCTCAGCTCACTTGGAGGTAACAAAGGGTGTCGGGCGGCGTTCTGGGTAGGGGGAGGGCAGGGTGTGGGGTGGAGGGGAGTGTGCTCTGGGGCCAGGCCATCTGACTCTGATCAACCAGCCCACTAGGCTGGGATGCTATTCCCTCATTAGAGGGGACTAAACACACACACACACCAAGGGAGAGAAAGACACACACAAACCTGTGTATACATTTACACACACATCCACATAGGAGAGGAATTAAGAGCCAACCGATCCCTTCATGTTGGCATCCTATTACATTCTAGTCCTCTACATATCTACACTAACACACACTCCTATTCTCTATATCCAGCCCAGAGTACTCAATCTATTCTCTCTCTGATTACCACTCTACTGGTTTCTGTATGTACACACACTTTTTCCTACTACTATTATAAGCAAAAAGGCACAAGGTTTTCTGTTTTATGGCCAATATACCTCAGCTAATCACTGCAAAGGGCTGTGTCCATGTATTATGTTCTTTATTGCCATTATACCACTGCTTAGGGCTTTATCCAGGTACTCTGGTTTATGGCCGATATACCACTGCTAGCGCTGTATCCAGGTACTCTGGTTTATGGCCAATATACCACTGCTAAGGCCTGTATCCAGGTACTCTGTGGTTTATGGCCAATATACCACTGCTTAGGCCTGTATCCAGGTACTCTGGCTTATGACCAATATCCCACTGCTAAAAGCAGGTACTCTGGCTTATAGCCAATATCCCACTGCTAAAGGCTTTATCCAGGTACTCTGGCTTATGGTCAATATCCCACTGCTAAAAGCTGTATTCAGTGGTGTATAGCCAATATACTACTGATAAGGGTTGTATTCAGGTCCTCTATTGTATGGTCAATATACCATGACTACGGGCTGTATCCAGGCACTTAGCATGGACTTTTATGAAACTGCTTCTTTTATACTTAAAGTCTGAGCGTCTTTCCAAAGCGTGCTGTATTGGTCATCACAGACAGACATTATGACAGTTCCATCTTAAAATGATCACTGATTCTTTATGTTCATTTCATGTAAACGTTGCTGTATTAATTATCTTTTATATTCACTCATTTGTCCTTGTTTCTAGTTTAGAAGGTTTTTATTTATTAATCCTGTCTGAACTCTGAAGACAAATTTTACTTTTGATAGACACATTCTGGTTGTTAGAAAGCAGCTGTGCAGTGCACACTGTAAAGACGTCTTGTTAGTTCACAAGGTGAACACAACCTTAGTCAGCCTGCATGACTGTCATTTTTTGGGATTAAATGGACATCCAGTCCTCTACATAGCAAGAAGAATTATCAATCGGTTTGCATCTGTATCAACATGATAAAAAAACATTAATCCAATTTCTGTCCAGGCTATCTCTACTGTTGGATGCATTGTCCAATTATATAAATTGTTGATTTAATATATTGGAGGCTTTATAAGAAATAATACCTTTGGAATAAACCTGATAACCTTGTCATATTCTTTATGAGAAGAATGTGTACTCAACAGAACATTTTCTATCTAACCTTTTTAACCTATCTGTATTACCATTATTGTCTAGCAAATCTAAAATTAAAATACTACCTTTCATATAGATAAATTGTCTTGTATTTGCAGAGCACATTGATTATTTGAACACAACATTTTTTAGAAGAACAGTTTTTATTAAAAAACAGCTTCCATGAATTTAACAAAAACGTGTTCCTTGTGAGCTATCAGAAATGTAACACAGAAAGAAACTCCCTTTTCGATTGCTTTTGAGAAAAAACATGAAGCGCAGCCAGTTCTTCCAGGGAACCCAAATGGCCATTGGCTCGGCGATACACCAGCTGATATGGCAGTATAGTTACGTTGGCCAGAGTACTCAGTTTGCTGCTCTGCTGGTCATCTTAGTATGCTGAGCTGTGGTTGCTAAACCCACTCAATATTCCATATTGAAACTACTATTTGACTAGACAGCATGTGTACCTTTTTTGCCAACAAATTGCAAAACCAAAAGAATGAAAAATATGGTCTATATACCTTTCTTGGGGAGATGATGTTGTTCAGTAATATCTAAAAAAAGGTAAACTTATTATCTTGATTTTCATAGGATTATTGCTGAACACATTTGTTTTATTTGACAATGTTTTATTTGACCAAGTTGTAGAAAAATAGAAACGAATCACTGCTTCTTGTGCTTTATGGCTCAAATGCATTATTTTTACAGTCCACACACTTTCAGGGGGCCTTTGGCCAATCTACTGCAGGCCTCTCTGTGCTGCTGTTTGGATTGTCCCCAATTAGAGGCAGCTGCCCTGTGTTGCCTCTAATTGGGGACTCTGTTTAAGTTACCCTGGTTTGTTTAATGTGCTCCAGTTTGCGGTCTGCCTCTCCTTTTGTTGTTTTCTGTTCAGTTTTGCAAAGAACAACATTAAGACGATGTATTACAGATTTGCGCCTTGTGTCCTGCCTCTTGATTGTGACACACACTTCTTTACTATGTACGCAGCAACTCAACACTTCCAAAAATAAGTTTCCTCAAAGGGAAAACTAAGGTTCAACTAATCAAATCTCATATATGCCCAGTCCTGCACAGTCTCCTATTCCAGACAGGTTTGGTTCCTTCTGTTTTTTGACTGACAGATGTTTAGACCCTCATACTTAGCTTCATCAAACACAACCTAGAGTACAAACCCTTTCAAGATTAGATTCAACTATGTCATTGAATAGTACAAGTACAGTACAACAAAATCCAGTTAGCATCTAACCAAAGGTGCAAATAGAAGTTCATCCAAACCTAACCCCTAATTCAAACACTAACCTCATCGCCAAGCGCACACGAGTTCTGCAGAGACACCTTTCTGGTTTCTGATTAGAGCAACCTGGGGTTACTCTTTGCTTTGCCTGTCATCTGTGTCCATGACAACACAGCCTCCATTTGATCATGACATGGATGGAAGTGTGTTTCTGCTTTAGGGCTGGATAGCACGAGGGCTTTTGATGGATGATGTCCTGGACTTCAAGTAGCGTTTGTTAGTGTTTGTATGTGTGTGTGTATGTTTAGACGTGGCCTGAAGTTTCTTATCTCTCCTCATTTCCCCCTCTCTGAGATAACCTTTGATGAACTGGCCTAAGGCTATCTGTATGGTTTATGGCAGATAGGAGAAGATTGTTTGAAAGATAATGTATAGGAGTCCCGATTTGTCAAAACAAGTCTATTTCTTTATATTTGATCCTCTCTTATAGGTGAAATTCGGTTAGATAACATTTGAAACAATATCTCCTGGAATTTGTCCTTTCCTCCTCCTCCCCCTTCTTCTTCTCATACTCCTTCTAACCCCCGGCTGCTGTGTGACCCCTACTGCCCTCCTGGAGGAATCCCTGACAGTGCTCAAACAGCAGGCCACAAAGCTCAGAGGGGCTGATAGCTGATCCTTCCCTTGTAAAAGAACAGGCAGGTCAGCAGCAGTTAAGTCCCCTCCTAAAGCTCCCAACCCTGCATCATTCCCCATGAGAAACCCCTGAATGACCGTCCAAGGAACTCCCCGCTGGCTGTGGGCAGATCTTAGGCCTGTTACCAGATCACCTAGTTTACTTTCGGAATGGTGCCTCCTGTCTGATGTTTTTCCATGTTCCTTTTCTGCAACACCACACCACACATCCTTAGACTAGTCCAGTCTCTTTTAGACCAGTCCAGTTTCCTATGGACCAGTTCAGTCTACCATGGACCAGTCCAGTCTCCTTTAGACCAGTCCAGTCTCCTTTAGACCAGTCCAGTCTCCTATGGACCAGTCCAGTCTCCTTTATACCATTCTCCTATGGACCAGTCAAGTCTCCTATAGAGCAATCCAGACTCCTACAAAACAGTACAATATCCTATGGGCCAGTCTCTTATAGAACAGTCCAGTCTTTTATAGACCAGTCCAGCCTCATATTGACCTGTACTGTCTCCTATAGAGAGGTTATTTCTCCTATAGACAAGTCTGGTCTGTTATAGACCACTTTGGTCTCCTACAGACTACTTTGGTCTCCTAAAGACCACTCAAGTCTACTAAAGGCCACTCTGATCTCCTATAGACTACTCCGGTCTCTAATAGCCTTATTCCAGTCTCTTATAGACCTAGTCATTGTAATATAGAACACACCGGTTAACTATAGACTACAATAGACTCCAGTCTCTATTCAACAAAAAAACAGTTCAGGCTCCTGACTCTTTTATAGACCAATCCAGATTCCTACGCACCAGTCCAGTCTGCTGTAGACCAGTTTGGTCTACAATCGACCTTTCCAGTCTCGCTTCATCCCTTTTTGCCTTTCCTAGTGGTCATGACCTGGCGTTAAACAGGACCTCAGCCACGAAATGTCAGTGTCACTAACATCCCAATGTATAATGTTAAGGCTTGAATGTTTGAATACTGACGCTATCCTCATGAGCGTCTGAAATGAGACGTTTTAGAAGGGCTGTAAAGGGCTTGATGAAACCTCATTTGTTTCAGCATCTCAGGGACTCCTAGTGGCATCTAGAACCTCCCTCAGGTTTCTTCTTCCCCTCTTTAACACAGATCTATGTTGGGCCTGCCGAGGCATGGACAAGGAGGAGAGAGCTAGTATTGTAGAGCCTCTGGTTTTGTCAAGGAGTATTGTTGGCTTCTGTCTGAAATGTGTGTGTGTGTGTGTGTGTGTGGAGGGGGGGACATGGTTTACTGCCGAGTCACCCACTGTCAGAGAACTCTCCAAGACATGCAGCTTTTCCTTTCTTCAAAGTGGGGCTTACTTTTTTGTCCTTGAGGCTGGAGCGGGATGTTCTGGGCTGTCCCTGAATGTCCTAAGCTCCCTTGGCTTGTACTCGGCTGTTGTCGTCTTTTCCAGCTCAATCTGAACTTCGTGCTTATTCAGTACTAGGACTGTTAGCGTAGTTGTCTTGACAAGTTTTAACACGGATGTATTCTCTGTAAGACACTCTGGATTAAAGCATCAGATAATTCATTTAATTGTTGTGTGAAATGTTCAGTAATGCAGGTATGGTGATTTTTTTTTTTAGAAAATACAGTAATGTGTTTTTCTGTCAATATACCTATTCAAGTTAATGGGTATATTTGTCCAAGCTTTAGCCTGGCACTGTACATCATAAACAGCTTTAAGCAGGCCCTAATAAAGTGTGTTTGTATTGCATTTTCCAGTTATTCATAGGGAAAAAGTGTTTGTATGTTCACAGTCTATGCCATTGTTTACATCAGACATTCGTTTTTTTTTATGTAGTCCTCCTTCATTATCGCATCTTGGTCATTGGTAGCATATTTAGCCAGAGAGGAGTGTGTCCGTCTTGGATTTTTCTGGGGCCGACCACTGCTCCATTTCAGATGTAAAACAAAAAAGAGATGCAAATGACACACTCCTGACTTACATCGGTCCGTTAAGTTCACTCTGAAATCTCAACGTAGCTCTTCCAACTCATGACTGTGATCCCTTTCAAGGCACTGGCTAGACAGGGAGTCATCAAAGGTCTATGCCTCAGAGACAGGGGAAATACACTGGAAAGGAATTGGCGTACAGTATCATGCGTTAAGTTGTGTTTAAACTGGGTTGGGGCAATGTCAATGTGGCATTCATTAGCTAGACTCTGGGTGTCAGCAGATACAGTAAGTACCTGTGAGATTTGTGGTTGACAGCTAACAGTGGACATGCAACAGGTGTGTGTACCTTTAGAACTGTTTGTCGAGCTAGTCACAAATTGGTGGCAAGCTCCTGTTATACCTGCTGGAGACCCTGCTTTACCAGTCACATTTACCCCTCCTCTGCCCGGTTGCCAGGTCTGTCAGTGGGTTGCTTAATGAATGTCCTGCCCTGCCCTGATCCATGTACTGTGATCCTAAGACTGAGGGGTCACAGTGAATGACAAGGAACTTCGCACACACACGCGCGCACCTACACACGTGCGCACATACACACGTACATACATGCACACACATGGGTGCGCACATGCGCACACACACACTTACGTGCACGCACACACATACAGGGCCGATGGTTCGTAGTATATGACAAGACATCTGGATCCCAGAGAGGGAGAGTGAGAAGAAGCTTTGCATTGGGGAAGGGTTATCTGAACACACAGACACTCACGCACAGAATGGACTGGACATCTGTGTCCCAGCCAGGCACCGAGCTAGCTTCTCAGTGGGGATCCTGGCAGTCCTGTTTATCTGTGTGAAAACTGAAGGAGCCCCAGTAGGAGACGAGGTCAGTTAGTCATTTCACAGAGACGTCATGGCTGAGTCCTTGTCATCAATATGTGATGGCCTACCTTCAGTCTGCCCTCCACACTGATGCCTTCATTACCCCAGTTACGGTTAGCTGCTCACACGCCCAAGCATGGACACTCACACACACACGCTCACACACACCCTGCCTCTGGCCAGCGAGCCTGTCATGCAGGTGAAACCCAACCTGGTCTGGCCCAGACCACAACCTGGAGTCCTGCCGGGTCACAAGCGCCAGGAATTTATCACTTCCCTTGTCCTCCTCTTCTACTCATCTTTCACCTTGTCTTCGTCATCTTTTTCCTTAAGCTTTATTGACCTGCCTCTCTACCTCCTCTTCTTCTCAATCTCTCTTCCTCCAACAGTTTGTCAAGGAAAGGATGTGTTTTATTTACTGGGATTTAGTCTTATTACTTTTCCCTGTTATTTCCCTTTCATCACTTGAAGGTGCTCTGTAAATAATAATCAAACCATCGAATGAGAAGATAACTCTGCATTCCATTGAGCCAGTGGGTATCCAGTAAAGATAGCACTATATTTGTGTGTATTTGTGTCGTAAACTAGGTCTGTGCTAAGCCATTTGGTCAATACTGTAAGTCAGTGATTTATCTGGCCAATCTCTTAGCGAATGTTAGAGGGGAGCCATTTTGTTTGTGTCTTTCCCCCTAGGTTCTGACAACCCATTGGTCCTCCCTGACTGGGGATCTGATTGGTCCCTGCTCTGAGTGCCAGGTTGGATCAGTTAGTTTGGAAGGCTGCTCTCCTCTTAACCTCACGTACCAATGCTGTGGACTTCTGCCGTCTTTATGATCCTGCTCATTAAAATTAACTGTCTGGCTGTAAAATATAGATTTCATTTTAATGATGCCTTCTGGATTCTCTTATGCCCACTAGATCTTACATGACAGATAACTGACTAAGTCTGAATCTGTCTGACTTTTTTCTTCTTTCTTTCTCTCCCACCCCTCTCCCTCTTTCTGCATCTCAGTCTCTCTCCCTCACTCGCGTTCTGTCTTTTTTCCTCCCAATTTATTTCACTGCTGATTTGCTTTTTCCCCCAGCTCGTTTTTTTCCCCCTTTTCTGTCAGTCAGGTCACGTTACGCTCAGTGATGCAGGGAGGTGTAAATCAACAGGGACTGGGACTTTGGTACTAGCTCTACAGAGGCCTGTCCACATCTTACAAACTACCGCCGTCTGATGCTAAGCTAATGAAGCCTAGATGTGGCTTCATTAGCTTTTCACCTAGATATACACAAATATATAGCAACATTTTTAATTCAGGACTTTGGAAGTGTTTATATGATTGCTCCATAACATGTGTTATTTACAATGAGTATTTTAAGTCACAATTGTATTTTTTGTGGGAGAGATTGACTGCATTTTCTCTTCTCCTCTCCTTTCTCCCCTCCCAAATATGGAAAACGAGCACAGTTTAACAAGCCCAAATTTATAAGATCTGTTTTGAAAGAGTGGCCTGTCCCTTTAAAGGAATGGGCGCATGTACGCAAACATGCGCATGTGTGTTTTAGTCCCTGAGACCCGGTCCCCATTACCTCTGGGGTGCTTTGGGGGGGACGTGGCCTCTGGCCCCTGGTGCTGCGTTTGGCCCTGAAATACTGCTGCTCCTCTCTATTAAACCACAGAGACAGGGGCCGCAGCACACCCGCGCACCGCTACCAAACCCTCATTTACTGCCACCTCTAGGATCTAAGATCTGAGCCTTTTATAGGAAGAGGTTGGGGTCAGGTGGTTGAGGTGGAGGGGATCATTTACCCCTTAATGTTTGTCCAGTATTTAGGCTAACAGAAGCACCAACCTGCAATGGCCTTCAGTTTCTCACCCCTCAGATGGCTAGCCTTATGGTGTAGCTCTCAGGGCCTGTAAAGCTGAGGGGGAACGCTATGGGTTGACAACTGTCAAAGAAGAGGAGGTGGAACTGTCAATGAACTCACAAGTCATCACCTCAGAGCATATCTGACCAGTTTCTGGCCTTGGGAGAGAGTGATGAAAACGGGCGGAGAAAGGGTCACGTAGTATTTTAAAGAAACCCTTGGGCTTTCCTAAAGTTCCTGTCCTGTCCGCCTGTCTGTCTGCCAGATTTACTGTGGCAGGACGGCCGCTGCTTTCTCCAAGATCCAAGGACAGGGTGATCCGCCAGAGCAGAGTGCATCACAGGGGCCAGTTCTTTACCAACCAACACTGCTCTGTTTCAACACAATGCTAGTCACTAGTCAGGATTCACTAACGCCTTCCCACACCAAGACCCCTGAAGTCTTATACTTTTTATTCGTCCACACTTATCCTCTTCGCTTCCCACTCGGGTTCCTCGTACTCTTCCTCGACACTTTTTACTTGGACTCCTCTCTGGTAATCTCCCTCTCTAGGCACTGCTTGCGTTTTTGTCCTACTTTTATGGCAGGGTAGGGAAGGGCCATGAGGAAATGAGCTGACCCCAGGGTTAGGAGTGAAGTCAGAGGGCTGGGACCGGACCGTGGCCCTGCCACCTCCACCCTGCTCTCTCCAGCTCTCATTTCAATGTCCATTTTAAGGCCTTTATTAGCATGGTATATATTTGATTACATTGCTAAACCAAGTGAAACATTTTGAAAAAATTTATAATAAATAAAAAAAGTGAAAATTAACAAAACTGCTATTTGAAGTAAAAATTGACGACTTGTTTATATAGAGGATAAAGACATTTTTTATTGTATGTTATAGTCCATGTACAGTGATATTTCTTTGTCTCTCCATTTAATTGGAAGCCTCTTTATTGCGATGGGAAACATTTGTTTAAATTGCCGAAGCATGTGTAAAATAAGAATACAGCTCAAAAGAAAAGTACAATCAACAAAATGATGTACACGTGAAGGCTTATTTTAACATACAAATGTTTCTAAAGGATACAAATATTAAAAATGTTGTAGAAGAGTCATGTGCATTCACATTTCTACTTATTAATCATTTAGCTGACGCCCTTATCCAGAGCGACAGTAGTGAGTGCAAACATTTCCGACCTGTACAGTTTATCTTGTGCAAACAGTAAAAATGGCAGGGGAAAGTAAATAAACAAATTATATTGGTTCACCAACTCTCTCTCTCCATCTCTCTTTCTGACTCTCTCTTAAAGGGGAGTGGTTTTTGGCTACTACTAAGGGACAGGACCTTCTCGAGACTTGACCCTGGAGTCATATGCCTTTAATTAAGCTCGATTTGAATTTGTTTACAAGCCCCAATGGTCTTAAATCATCTATGCCTCCACATCAGTGCACCCCAGTACCCCCAACTCCTCACAGTTACCCTCTTCTTCCACTCCTTTCTGTTCTTCTCCTTTTAATATGGTGTTGGTCGTCTCTTTATTGCTCTGGTTTAACTGGGGCTCAGCCACGGGTTACTAGCTATTGGGGAATCCACCAAATAGGATTTTGGGGACACCCCCTGTCAGACGTTAATGTGTTGGCGTTATGAAAGGTCTCCTCACCCCACTAAACCTCACCCGTCTTTCCCCTTTGGCCGCCACCTCTTCCTTCTCTGTCCTCCGGCCTCCCCCTCATCCCTCTCTGCCCCCCTCTCTAAACCTCCACTCACTCCTCCCCGTTAGGAGCCCTTTATGGCCCCAACAGACACCCGCCTGGACGACTTACTGCTGACCTCATGACTTGTTGGTCAGAGGCATGTGAGGAGAGTCTGTCTCCTCCTTTCTCCTTTTCTTTTGTCCCCTTTCTTTAATTTCTTTCACCTCAGATATTCACACTGTCTCTTTCCAACTGTCCTTCGAGGATGTCTTTGAGTTGGTCACAATAATAGTGTCAACAACGGTAATGATCATAGGCACAGAAAGTTACAATTGGTTGGTTCTGTCTGTCTCTGGCTTCATTGGTTAGGGAGGCAGCCCAAGGGGCGTATAGACTCTTAGTTCAGTTGTAAAATGCCTTCAAAGAACCCAGTATTTTCTTCACTGATGTTTTGGAACACACCAGTGCCCTTTGTGGCCCCACAGTCAACCGCACAACCTCAGTGCCAGTTCCCCCAACCATTAGGGTCCCTACTCACCCAACACCCCAACCCGTCCCCTCCATCAGTTCAGTATCATGTTAAAGATTTAACACGGAGCTCAGGAGTCTTTATTAGGAAGTTAGCAGCACGTTTAGTACAACAGAAAATCCCATCAACTGCTTGTATCATATTAAACATTTATACAGGTAACCAAAGAGCTGTTGCAAAGCTTCTTACTAGCGTGTTACTAATACGTTAGTAGTGTTCAGCGCTGGCTTCATAAAGCCAGGTTCTGAGGAGTTGAGAGGCTAAGTGGGTGTGTGCTAGGTTAAGTAAATGTTAGACTTGTGCCTTGGGCAGGAGGGACTTTTGGTGAAGAGGAAGAAGGCGAGATGGTGGAGAAATTAACAGAAATGTCCCATGATAATTATCATGTGCCTTTAAGTCATGTTAATCCATGACGGCCCTTTAATCAACATTACAATTTTTTGTTCTCAAAGTGCAGCTCTATCACTTATCCTCAGTGGGATGAAACATGACAGGGTTACAACATATTTCCCATGCATTCAGTTCAACTGTGTAGGAAAAATGTCAGTTCTAATCAAACAATGTTGTCTGTCAGGTTTCAGATCCAAAGAGGCGCCAGTGATCCACACAGCTACAAGAGCCTCGCTGACTGTTTCAAAACCATCTTCCGCAACGAAGGGTAGGTGTACTGTCAGCCGGTAGAGTTACAAAAGAATTCCCTTGTATAGCAAATTCTACCTAATCTTCCTGTTTTTAGTTCAGGGGTGTGAGGCCCCTGAAACAGGTGTGTTCTTGAGTCACAAATGGTGGAGAAATAACATTGCTGCTGGTGAGACACGAGTAAAATAAAGAATGATCAGTTTTCAGTGTTTTCAGTGTGCATTTGGATTTCCCTGTTCATTGGGAAAGTTAAAAAAACGTTATTTTTGTCGTCGCGGCATCAGTGAATACTCTGTATCCTTGAGGCTTTATGGTCATTTTCTCTGTTAATCCCACTGAAGACCGAATGGAGTCAGACTTCATACTACCTCTCCCTTGAACTGGTCCTATGACAGGGCTGTGAGACAGTGACAGTGTGCAGAGCCGAGTAAGAGTGTGTACCACTCAACCTGTTTATGGACAGACGACAGCTTTATAGTGGATATAAAATTGATCTGCTAAGAGGTGTGAGGGAACGTGCTGTGAGAGCCCAGCGTGTGTGTGTGTGTGTGTGTGTGTGTGTGTGTGTGTGTGTGTGTGTTTTAGGTCTAACTATACTCATGAAAGTCAATTTCTGGCTCAGGGTTTAGGGTCAAACTTGCAATTAATTTTAGACTTAGAATTGGTGTTTCTTTAAGGCCCAGGCATTGTTGGTTAGGTTTAGGGTTAAGGTTAGGCATTAGACATAGGTCAAATGTAGTCATAAATGTTACTTCATTGAGGTTAAGGTTAGTGTTAGATTAGGGTTAGGTTAGGGTAAGGGTTAAGGTTAGGGTTAACATGAGGACAAGGGAGCATGCAATTTCTATTTTCTGGTCCCCATGAGGTTAGTTGTACAAACCTGTGTGTGTGTGTGTGTGTGTGTGTGTGTGCGTGTGTGTGCGTGTGTGTGTTTGTAAATGTCTGGGTACAAGCATTGGAGTGTTTTTATGTGTAAAGCTGTTAGCATAGCAGCTTGTTTGGGTGTGGATGACGTGGGTGAACTTCTGGGTAACCTCTTGTATTTTCATTACAATGACAAACAGACTAAATGCCAACAATGACATACTCAAATACTGTTCTGTCTTGTCATTTCATAAGAATTGTCACACCCCAATCCTTGGCAGCTGTCTACATGGTAGTTCACTCCCCCAGACAGCAGGGCTCCTGGGTGTCGGGTGGCTGTTGGCTTGGCTGGCAACATGATGAGCTCTGTTGTTTAAAGCTGATGTTCACATTAGGTGATACTGTTTGCCTTGGTGCATTTCCTATTGTTTTTTTGGGGGGGTTAAGTAGAGAAGCATCCAGCATTATGGTAAAATTGTATACAAAATACATTGTGATAAGCTGTGTTTTTCTGTCATCTGTGCAGTGATTGTTATATAATTAATGTAAAGCAATTGCAATGTAGGTTTTTCTAGATTGCAATTTCTGTTGGGGATATGCAATCACTTTGAGACAGGCATGTGAACTTCCAATACTTATTGTATTTAAAAAAAGGTAGGTTCTTACTGAATATCCATTCTGAATTAAGTTACAAAATGGATGGTAAATGTTAGCTAAGTTGTGGTAAGTGCTCCTGCTCATTAGTTTTGTTTGCTCATTAGGGACTGATCAAAACTACCATGCTATAAAGCTATATCATGGTATGTATAGTTAAAATAAGAAGTTGCCATCGTAATGCCAGAATATAGGCAAGAGAAAGGCAGATAGTGTAAATGGTGTGTTTCTTAAATGATGATGATCTTGATTAATGTAACTTGCTCTAATATTATATGTAGTCCTCAAACTGTCCATATTCATAACGTTGTCTTCCAAAGACCAGGTCTCTCATCAGGAAAGACGGGTTCTTTACTGACTCTACCATTTTATTGTAATTCAGCAATTACAATAAAACGTACAGAAGTAATACCTACACAGGGCATTGAATACCCTTCATTACGCTACATATCCTGGCCTGCAGCTGTTAGCTTCTAAGGAAATACAATTAAGAAATGTACATAAAAATGGTGAATGTAGAATAAAAGAAAGCTTTTGTATTAAGTATCGCAGTCTTTGTGAGATTAATGTTTAATTAGGCATCAGAACCACATGAATTGCATGGAGGACCAAATTAGTCAAATTAAACAAATACATAATTGATTTAAATAATTTATTAAATAAAAACATTATTTTAAGTGGCACATTATTATGATATCTTTTTCATAATGACACTTTTCAAAATAATGGTAAAATATTACATAATAATGCATTTCTAAATTGCTTTTTTTCCATCAAAAGATATATTTAATAATACAGAAGACTATGTCCTTTTTCATTATTTCAAGTCAGATTTTTTATGGCCTATTTAATTCTTTCATGTTTTTTTTTATAATATCACGTAATTCTGCATGATCACAAGGGGTGTGTCAATCAATGGACGTTGATGGTCTTTAGCTGCTGATTGGCCAAACCATTTACCTTTACCAGTTATGGGTATACATGCGATGCAGCTTATTTGAATGGGTGAATAATTGAAATGTGGAATAATCACATGCCAATTATTCAACGTGAATGCCCCTTTGATACATAACAACATTGTACAGTTTTATCAGTGGTAAACATCTGGGTGAGATAATGTCTTTCGCTCCTACTTGCTGCTGCACTGCGCGTTAAGCCCATGATACCTCTACGAGCGTCAAATCTACGCCAGCCGCCTCTGCTGCACAGAAATAAACGCTTGAGGGCCTCTTTGCCCAATATCTCGTTTTTACATTGAAGTTTCCACCCAAAATTGTATAGAAGCGTGTTCATTTCGCAGCATGTTGGGTTGCGTTTGACGCGTTTTTGCGTTTGACATTACTTAACTAGCGATCTCCTCTTAGTAAATAGGTGACTTTGCTATATTCTATTCTCCCGATACAACGCAGCACTATTAAAAACGCGTGCGTGTTTCACAGAAATATGTTCGTATGGGTTTGAAGTCTTCAACTTGATCTGTTTAGAAGTTGAGAGCTCCGGTTATTAAATTGTGTTTTTATAAGTATAATGAATTATCGTTTCATGACTTAATTCAGAGGTGAATAATGACTTTATCTGCTTTGAAATGGTTTAGATAGTTCGAAACAGCACATGTATAAATATTCATTTACTATAGACTATCGTTGACAAAAGACATATCATATATTACAACAACCATTGTAAAAGTGCCATTAGCCCCTTTAAATGGTATAATGGGTAGTGCATCTGTCTGTGGATCCCAATGAGATGAGTTCTTGACTTTGACTATTGTGCTGAAATAATATACTTTTTTTTCCGCATTGTCTATATAGAGACACATTAAACAGTTATTCTCTTAAATACATTTTGACAATCATAGCATGACAGAGTGAGCCATTTAGTTGGGCGACAGCTGTAAAAGCACAGACTAGATTAAAATAGCTGAAGAACACAAACTGAAAAGTCTGAGTTTGGAATTTAACCAGTGACAACATTTTACATTTGTAGGTCAATATCAGGAGAGTTCCCATAGACCACAGGAACTGATTGTCATTTTTCCTCTACAAATCCAACTATCTTGGCAAAAGATTTGAGCTAAAATATAATATGGGCAATAGAACTTTAATTAAATGGAACAAAAGTTTAAAATTTTTTGGAACTGGATAAAAAGACAAAGTAGCCCTGTGTCTTTTTATCCAGTTCCATAATAATGCCACAGAAAATGACTGGCTGCATTTTCATTTGTTTGAGCATTAATATTGCCATTATTTTAGATGTGTATATGATTATAGTGATTTTGCTACATTCTTTACACTAACTACATATATTACTACCCTCAAGCACAACCTTACATTTATCAAAATTTGCATGCCCTCAAGCGAGCAGCTGTAGTGAAGCTAGTGTCGATGGACTATCAGCGGCTAAATTCCTTGAATGTACAGTCTAAATGGATGGGAAATTAACAGTAGCAAATATTTGGATCACATACAGGTATAATTGGACATTGACACAAGTTTTGTTATTTTGGCTGTTTACATATTTGGCAGGTTATATATTCAAGTTACAGTTAAATAATGAATATGAGCTTAAAGTGCATTCTCTCAGCTTTACTTTGAGGGTATTCACATCCAGATTTGACAAAGGGTTTAGGAATCACAGCTCTTTAATATATAGCCCCCTCTTTTTCAAGGGACCAGAAGTATTTGGACAAAATAATCTAAGGCTGTTTTGTGGACAGGTGTGGGCTATTCCTTCATTATTTATTCATTAATTAAGCAGGTAAAGGTCTGGAGTTGATTCCTGGTGTGGCATTCACATTTGGAAGCTGTTGCTGTGAACCCACAATATGCAGTCAAAGGAAGTAAAACCTACTTTACACTGCAAAACAAAATCTATCAGAGATATAGCATGAAAATTAGGTCTGGCCATATAAACAGTTTGGGATATTCTGAGAAAAAATGGGCACTGGTGAGCTCTGCAACACAAAAAGGCCTGGAGACAACAGTGGTGGAAGATCGTAGGATCCTAGAAAGGCCAGATTTGACTTTGCCAAAAAACGGGATAAAAGCCAGCCCTGTTCTGGAACAGCATTCAAATGATAACTAAGATCAAACTGTACCAAAATGATGGGAAGAAAAATGATGGAGAAGGCTTAGGACAGCTCATGATCCCAAGCATACCATATCATCTGTAAAACACGGTGCATGGCCATGGCCATGTATGTGTCTGTAAAAGTATGTGTTTGTATGTATATTAGTATAGATGTATGAATATCTGTTTGGGGGTGTTTGTTTATGTTTTACGGTGGTGAGGTGTAGTTGTGCGGTGGAATGGATGTGTGGTATGGATGACAGTATGAGTATGTGCTTACATTTGGTATGTTGTAATTGCTGGGGTCCATGCTCTGGGGGATGTGTGGTATGGATGACAGTATGAGTATGTGCTTACATTTGGTATGTTGTAATTGCTGGGGTCCATGCTCTGGGGGATGTGTGGTATGGATGACAGTATGAGTATGTGCTTACA
>JACXGJ010013644.1:0-15959 GCA_016801105.1 Esox niger | reverse complement strand
CCTTCTTCCTAACCCCCTGCCATCCTTCTTCCTAACCCCCTGCCATCCTTCTTCCTAACCCCCTGCCATCCTTCTTCCTAACCCCCTGCCATCCTTCTTCCTAACCCCCTGCCATCCTTCTTCCTAACCCCCTGCCATCCTTCTTCCTAACCCCCTGCCATCCTTCTTCCTAACCCCCTGCCAACCTTCCTAACCCCCTGCCAACCTCATCTCTGTGGACAGAGATTATTTGTTATACTTTTTAAAGCGAAAAGTGTTACAATTATAAACCTACACCCTTAAATTAAAAAACATATTTTGACAACATTTGAGAACCGCTGAACAGTTTTTTCCAATAAAGTGTACTGGGCAAATAAAATATATTAAATCTAGAAAATATTTCTGTCTACTGCAGTCGCTGTAGTGAGTTGCTTCAGTCTCCAGCCCTATTGTAAGCTTCAGTAGTATTGGGCATTATTGAGTGGCAAACTGTCATATAGCATGTGTTCCCCTCCAGTAGACAACTTCTCCCATCCCCTCCCACTCCCAAATAAATCCCACCCCCTGAACAGTTTTTCTCCCGGTGTTGCGGCCCTTAGCAACTGGCCATCTGGCCCATAGAGACTAATAGGGCTACGTTCAACACATCAAGCCACCTCTGAACAGTAAAGAAAACAGGTGCACAGCACTGAGCTGAAACCTTCCTCTCCCTGCCCATAGATAAAACAACATGAAACTGTGAATGTGGTCCACAACATTAAAAACATACATGTTATAAACTCACCGTTCATATCTTCTATCCTCACCTACCACTCTACGCGTTTAAGTGTATGCCGTCTATGTTCCCCCTTTTTGGGGGGGTTTCGTGTTCCTATATGATGTCAAAATGTGTAAATGTTCTTTAAACTTTACCTCCTAACCCAGAACTTTGTCTGTTATTCCCGTTTCAATGTAAAGTATAAGAAGGGACAAGTACTACAAACGACACCTTAAAACTAGAGAACAATGCATCCACTGGTAGTAAAGATTAGAAGCGCAATTAACTACTATTTTGATAATTGGTTAATCTGTCAGTTACTGCCTCGATTAATCAGTCAAATGTAAAATAATCAAACACTCTAGCATGGAAGACATGTATTTTTAACTAGGTGTTTTTTCATCATGCTCCATTCAAAACTGCTTAATATTAAGCAACAATTCCATCAGAAAACAGTGTTGTTCGTGACTACCAGGTGCTGCCTGAATAAATTCCACGCCCACAAGCAGACTGCCAGTTTGGTGGCGCTAACGTCACGCGGAAGAGCATCGCAACCGCGCACTCGAGGGGAACGACGTCTCACGTCAGAACACGACGTGGCCGAACTGAAACCAGGTCCGAGTGGCAGATGGGTCCATGGACCCGTTGCAGATGAACGTATCAACCTTCAGTGGGTTCTCCCGGGCACCCGAGACTCATCGCCGTGCCCATGTAAATTCAGCTTCACTAATTCCTCTGCAAACTGTCCACAGGGTGAACACAGTAAAAATGAGTTGTGCGTGTCTTTCCAACCACCACCTCCGCAATAATTTCTTTTTTATGGCTGTTTCCGACGTAGTTAATCGCTGCCAGGTATTTTTCATTATTGCCGTTGTCGTTAAGTTGTTGCAGACTTACTATGCGTTTCCTGAACCGGTAAACCCCTGAAAACCTTTTCCCCTAATCCCCTGGTACCTTAAAAACCCCGATCCCCAAACCTGGAACCCTAAAGACCTAACATGCTAAAGAACTGTCTATTAAAGTGGCTGGATTCAGCCTCCAGTAATATTGTGAATTTTAATGGTCTTGAGCCTTTGAGATACTGGAGAAGCAAAATGTTGTATATAATGAGAATACCACCAGAAGCCCAGATGCCCTGAACCCCAGAAGCCCTAAACCCTTGATCCACAAAAGCCCCCGATCCCCTAAACCCCCGATCCGCATAAACCTTCCGATCCCCTTAGCCCCTGATCTCCAAAAACACTAGATCCCCTAAAACCCAAATCCCCTTCAAGCCCCTGAACCTCCGGGTCCCATCGTGATAATTTAACATGGAGGTGGATGGAGGTGGAACCTTGCAACGTAGAACGCTACATCAGGGGGCTTTTGCCCTGCTACCACCTGTCATTATAACGTCCCAGTGGAAGACAGTGTGGCTGGAGGGATCAACCATCTACCCCACTGATGCATCTCTGGGTACCACAAAAGTGGTAGTGTTGTCTGGTTTAAAGACACAGGTAGTGTCCCATCAGCAGGTACACAGCTGCTGGGTGGTTGTTGAACTTTAATGTCTGTGAGCTTGGTGAATCAGATGAGTGTCCTTACATAAGTCACAGAGCCAGATGTGCCTGTATGACTGATTAATGTGGACATTACTAAAATGTCCAAGATAATGATAAATGGCAAGATAATGATCAAATGTTGTCAAGCAGTGCTTTGGAGAAGGTATGTGATAAATGTATTGATGTGGCGTTTTTATTCTCCGTCCTCAATACCTCATTAAGCTTAATGATGAAAAATATTTATCATTTTACATAATTCGTATACATTATTTCAGTCAAACAAATAACCATAGCGCCAAATTGCAATCTTGCGTTTGTTTTTCAAAGCGCGTTTTTTTCTGGTTGGGTCACCTGAGGAGTGCGGGAGAGACGTTGAATAAGCCTTGGCTACACCATGTATAGTATGCCCACAGGTGGAATCAGACCGTCTGACTAGCCCCAACGTGTCCGAAAATACCGATAAGGACATGTATTGAGTATCTTATCCCAGTGATAGACAAGCGCTGTACATCATTTGGTATCGGGCCTCGGTTGTAGACAAGGCAGCTCACCCTACAGAACCAGGAGGCCGGCTCACGCCCCACGGGCCGGTGTCAGAATGACTCTCCTCAGTTAAAGGGGTGCGTGGGGTTGAAATGGTCACATACCGTCACACGTCGGTAGCATGTGGCTCCACCAGTGGCTCTTCTCGCACACCAGCGGTTCCTCGTGGCTGAGCCGGTAACCCGGGTCGCACTGGTAGCTCACCGTGGACCCGATGGCCAGGTCGTGGCCATGCCGCACGCCGTTCACCGGGATCCCGGGGTCCATGCACGAGGAGGTGTCCAGCGTCACGACTGGAAACGGATACAGAGGAAAGCCAATCAGTACCTGGAGTCTGTCTGATGCGCTACTCCGAGGTGTACGGTCAAGGGCAGTGGGGTTCAATTAAGCAGGGCTACACACAATTCTTCATGGTCAAGAAAAAAAAGGCCGCTAGCGTTGCCCTATTTCAGCCACTCCATTTGTCTCGGCATCTAAAATGCTTACCAGGGCAATACAATAACCCAGGCACTTAGTCATGCTATTACGCCGTATGACACGGATATAATTCAGGTTACATAATGCACATAAAAGGTGCCATCACAGCCCTGATCCTATTACTCAGAGCCGCGTGTTGTTCGTTAGCAGCTGGCCCGCCGTAATGGCCAACATGAAGAACTTGGGTAAGCCTGGGTGCTTAGCCTTTCCTCTAGAGGCGGCGAGGACAGTTAAGACCTTCGCATCGAATTATTCGTCGACGCCCGTAATCACTTGATGGGGAAAGCGGAGATCGGTGAGCGCGCGTGCGCGGCTAGACATCGTCAGCGTCGTCATTCTTGCTTTCTTTTGAATCTCTGTAGCTGACAGAGTCACGAGGAAGCAAGATGTTTGAAACAACAAAATCACAAGATATTATATACTGGGACCAAATTAACTAGACATCCTGAGGCTCTTGGCAAATCCAAGCGGGAACAATTGCTGCCTCACTCACTTTCATAGAAGATCTTGAAGCCGCTGTTGGATCTGCTGTTGTCGGTGGTGAACAGGAGGTAGATGAAGTTACTGCTGCTGAAAAGAAACTGGGGGACCTGCGTCCCGTTGAATGAACCAATCAGGGGGGAGAGCAGGTTAGGACCATCATGCACCTCCAGAAAGTCGTAGCTGAGCTCTGTCTGAAACCTGAAGTGTGTGAAAGAGGAGGCAGAAAGGTATCATCACGGGCATAAGTCTTGTTTTGTCAGTCTGAAGCGACATCCTGTTTAGTCATTCATTAAATTCTTTCTTCCCTCATTCCCTCATTATTTCAATCCATCCTTTTTATTTATTCATTCTATTCACCCATCCATTCACCCATCCATTCAAGCAACTACCTACCCACCCATACACCCATTGCCTTGCAGCAAGACCTCTCTGACATTAAATATTTCAGGCTGAACAGAAATGCTTTACACAGCAATTGCTTCCAATTATTTTTAAGAGGAGATCAATGTGTCTCTCACAAATTTGACAGGGCATAGATCTGCTTGGCCCCTTTAGGTTACTGCAGCATTAAACAGATGACTTCAACCGGACCGGAGATCTCCATCAATAACAGCTAAAACAGCCCTCAGGCGCAATTAATCTACAGTAATAATCTAAAATCCAAAATACCACAGACTGAAAGTGGCGCCCACACAAAGGAGCTCCATAACTCACTGGGGAATTTAAAAAGAGCTCCGCTGACCCTTGGATCGCGCATTCAAAATAACTCAACACACAAAATGTTTCAAGTTGTACATCTTTGCGCTTCTTCTAGACGCCCCCCCGCTGGGCGCCGTGCTGTCATACGCACCTATCAAAGCTGATCTTGACAGAGCGTCCGGGCACAGCCTCGATGACCCACTCACAGCTGAGGGAGTCCTTGTAGTAGCCGGGCCAACCGGGGGACAGGATCACCCCGGACGGGGCGGAGTAGTGGCCCCCGCAGGGAGCTGATTGGGGTCGGGGCGGGACGGAGCGAGGGAGTGGAGGGGGGGTGTGAAGAGGGAGGGAGAGAGGAGGACAGGGAGGGGGAGAGCAGGAGGAGAATTTTATATAGTGTCTATGTTATATAGAGTCTATGTTATATAGAGTCTATGTTATATAGTGTCTATGTTATATAGTGTCTATGTTATATAGTGTCTATGTTATATAGTGTATATGTTATTTAGTGTCTATGTTATATAGTGTCTATGTTATATAGTGTATATGTTATTTAGTGTCTATGTTATATAGTGTCTATGTTATATAGTGTCTATGTTATATAGAGTCTATGTTATATAGTGTCTATGTTATATAGTGTCTATGTTATATAGTGTCTATGTTATATAGAGTCTATGTTATATAGAGTCTATGTTATAGAGTCTATAGTGTATGAATGAGAACTAAGGCCTTTCGAAATGGCAGGAGTTAACTGCTAGATAAGTCAGAGACCCTTATCCAGAATCAATAACCGAGCATCACAAATGGCACCCTACGCCCAACACAGTACACTATATTTGACTAGTGCCCATAGGAAATACGGTATCATTTGGGAAGCAAGTATGGAGTTGGGGAGACAGACAACTGCTGTTCAGTTAGTGACCTCCAGTACACGACCTCCATATGGCGAGTCCTGTTTCAGTGACATGGGTAATGAACTCCTTCAAACCAGTGCATTTCAAGACATCTTAATTTCTCCACTTAGTACGGTCAGCGCGCTAATTAATAATCATTATCAGAATAAGAGAATCCACAATTAATCTCCTTTCACCCCATTAAAGTAGAGAATCATCAATATGCCTCCCTGATAAGCCAGTTCCTGGTAACACTACGACATGACACCCGGTAAAAGCTTGAGTAATGAATCAGTCTCACCTTCACATTTTGGGATTGGTCCACTCCACATGACCTTGCCACCCTCCACCTGGCAGGTTATGGTGTCAGAGCCCTGGGTCTTGATGAAACCCTCTTCACACACCACTGAGATGGTGCTGCCCAGCTGGAAACTGTCCCCGAACCGCCGGGCGTTCAGAGGGATACCCGGGTCAGGGCACTCATTGTGGCCGAACGCTGGGAAGAACGACAGAGAACGACAGACCGAGAAAGAGAGAGAAAGCGAAAGAGATGGAATAGAGGGATTGTGACATACTGTAGTGTCGGCTTGGGAGACCAGTGAAAAAAAATGAAGAAAACGAAAGATATAAAGAAAATATCCTTTCAATGAAAAGAGAAGATCACCCTCATAATGTTACGATCTCTGAACAACACTCCCTTGTTAATGGCTTTCATTGCCCAGACAGAGGAGAATAGATCCTGAGGTTCGATTCAATTGTATTGTACTCAACTGTCCTGTATAATTAACCAATTGACCAAAATACTACTGTTATGGAGTTTTCTTAAGCCCCGACGCAATGCAGACTGCTATACAGTCTCATATACCATGGCCTTCAATCACTAACCATTCAGCATTTAAATCAGTTAGGCTAGAATAGCTACTTTACATTAGGCCCATTAACATTGAGGGCCAGGGTCTGTGTGCTGCTTCTATTTCATTCACTTGTATGGTAGAAATGTCTATGATATTATATAGTAGGTGAAATGTCATGTAATAAATCGCATAAATCCCACGCTGTTAATGGATCCTCAGGAATAGCAGGTTAGATTAGATAAAAGCCTTGCAATGAAGACTGCTTGTCTTTTTCTTTAAACCGATAAGAATGACCAGGAACACTTATTTTTAGCAAACGACCTTTGAGCAATCAGAGACGGTTGCCTTGCTTCAGGACAGAACCACAAATGTTCCACCTTCACGGCTGGGGGTTTCATTCGCACAGGTAATCTGCTCACCGTAGGATCCCAAAACAACGCGGCTCAAGCCTCTAACCACCCTGGTAGCAAACCCACTGCGGTGGCTGATATTATACCAACGCTGTTTTTAGATGAGCTTCAGCTCATGGAGACTGGGAGACTAGACAACACATTTGGCCCGGAGAAAACCGTGAGCTGCCGCGCTCCTCCGGTAAGAGTTCTTGAACCATCCTCACTGTTGTAGGTGATGTTGAATCCTCGTCCTGACATGGAATGGTCCGCCTCAAACTCCAGCTGCAGCACGTTGGTGTTGGAGGTGAGATGAGAAGGAACCTCCGCTCCCGAGAACCTGCCCAGGACCGTCGAAGCTGTCTGGTGACGTCAAACCAAAAGGCATGTGAGGCATTTGAACGTTCATTCTCACTAGGGCGGTAACATATGGACAGCATAGACAATGTCAAAGAAAACTGAGTGTAAGAGCAAATTGAGAGTCGATGAAACAAATTATACAAACGAAATTAAATCACAACAGATGTCAAGCTGCGAAGCTAGGAAAAAAGCGGGTTTCTTTGAATGATGCAAAACAACTGTCCCAATTTTCAAGCTTTTCAGCAAATTATCAAACCAATTAAACATATCAGTTACCTGCCCTCTGTCCTTCACAGTCAAATTATCAAACCAATTAAACATATCAGTTACCTGCCCTCTGTCCTTCACAGTCAAATTATCAAACCAATTAGCCATATCTTTTACCTGCCTTCTGTGATTCACAGTCAAATTATCAAACCAATTAGCCATATCAGTTACCTGCTCTCCGTCCTTCACAGTCAGGAAATCATATGGAGGCTCCAGGTCAAAGTCATTGAAGGACAGGTGGATACGGCTGCCAGGCTCCGAGATGATCAGCCACACACAGTTCAGGTTGTTCCCATAACCTTCTGGGTAGTCTGGGGAAAGCACCGTCCCCATTGCTGCCGTGAAGTTGGAGAAACATGGAACTGAAGAAAGAACGGGGTTTGGTACAGGTAGAGCATTAGAGAGAACCCTGGGGAAACGGCTTCAGGATGTTTTAACACAGGTTGGAAAATGAGGAAACTCAGTGGAACCAGCTTCGTGGACTGAAATAGTTTTTGACAAAACTGCAAAACTGGGCATGTTTACAATGATCTGACATTGAGCAGTTTCACGTGGGATTCAATTCCTTGTTAGATTCATTATGTAACAAGATGTACATACAGGTAATCACTGGAAAAAAAAAATCACCTGAGCGATTCAAAGTTTACTGAAAGTTGCTGCCTCCACATAGACATAGAAGCTAAATGAGAAGAAGATCACAGTGATTTTGAACATCTAATTAAATCTTCAGTGACTTAATTAGAAAAATCGACCCAAGCATATTGACAGTTGCATGATGGAGAATTGAGTGGTATGCAGACTTTTCGGGGACTTCAGGTATTCCATTGAATGTCATTTTATTCATCTTTCAACTTACATACAGTACAGGTGAATGTCTTTAAACCGCATACAGGTAGAGAGAAAGTAACTGATAGAGAGTAGATAACTGCCCCATCCAAGTCTATAGTCGACTCTGGTTCCTGTTCCCAAAGATGTATGACAATACTTATTAATGATTGAAATCATCTAGAATATTTAACACAAGGTAGAAAAGGTTTGTACCAAAATAGCACACAACCTTTGTGAACATTAGCAGTATAATGTTCGGAATTAACCTATTCACACATTGCACCATTACAGCTATCTGTGAAGTGGCAATTAGTTGACAAACAGATTATCCTCTTCTGGAATTGAGCCAAATGATAGAAACGAGAGGTGCATTTTCCAGTGCCCATGGCTTGAGACTAGCTATTGTGTGTGTTGGTTTGGCAGGAAGTTCAGTGACTACAACGAATCCACTGACGTCACAGTCAACCGATCAAGACATTTGAATCCTTAAACGTCCTGGAAACTTGACCCAGTTTTCCGGAATTTTCCGCCTCAGCGGGTTTCTCAGCCGATGCTACGGGCGTGATTTTAATCCCCATTAATATAAACAACACTTTGGTGTCACACATAAACAATCTTATGTGGCAACAGTCACTGACAAGTACACCGACAGGAGTGAATCCACGTGCATTTCAAACGTGGCACAGCATATATTAGCGTATTTCCCTTCCGATACTAGCGGACACTGCATAGTCAGCGACGCAAAAGAACAAAGAGATAAACTGAACTAGCTTTTTGAGTTTAGCTTAAAGTATTACCACAATCGGGCTCTGCTGACCGGCAGATCCTGTAGCTCGGTTAGTGAGACTGAGGGGAGTACTTGGGTCATTTGGGCTAGTAATGGCTAAACGTAATAAAAATGTGCAAAACGACTGAGAAAGAAATGGTTGCTGTACCCTCGACACGTGGCTGTACCATGTTTAACATGCTTGTTGCCAAGGCTCCGTATAAATAATTAATTTCTCCCTGACTCTTGGGTGTTATGCTAAGCACAATAGAGATACATTGCCATAGGTGTTACGCCAGCTGGGATAACGCCATTATCTGTAGAAAAGATGTTGACTGAGTTTGTGGTATGATGCATGAGATCATTTGCAATGGGAGGATTCAATGAGCCAAACGTTTTAATGGGCGAGCAACACAGTTCTATGTATGCAGGTGTATGTTCTGACACCGCCTCGAAAAATCAAAGAAATGGATTCCCAAAGTTGCTTACAGCAGAACATTTACAAGACCTTAACAGGAGACAATTACAGGGGTGTTTTTACAAAATAGCTAATTATGAAATTTCTGCCCGAAGAAGGACATGGCATACAGGGTGAAAGAGTTCCAGACACTTGGAGACTACACAGCAGGCATCTTCATGTCTTACTCCGCCAGGTCCGGAGCCTACTGATTATCTGTTCCACCTCATCATTAATGTCACCCACCTGGTGTCCCAGGTCTAAACCAGTCAATGATTAGAGATTTGACAAGAACAAATGGTGTGGAACTGGCTTCTAGTTGCGTGCCTGAGATTGAGGTCTCTACACCAAGGGAAACTGATGTTGTTCTGGCACTCCTGGTGGCCAAGGCCCTACTGAGATCACAAACATTGGCGTTTTGTTGATTTTGCCGGTACCCTGTATAATGATTTTCAATGGACAACATGTATTTGGGGTTTATGTGTTCATCAAGGTTTTATACAGAGGGGTTGTAAATGTTGATACAGCCTCACATAGCTATTCAACCCATAAGGGCAGCAACATTTCAGATGTTGGGTTTAGTCTGGTTGTTAATTGAACACACCTGGCATCCCAGACCTGAATCAGTGCTTGATCAGAAGGAGGTATAGAAGATATGAAGTATTCCTGACCTCCAGGACTGGAGCTGAATAGGCCTAGTACACCATATGGCAGGGGGATTCAACTCCAGCACTAATAGCCGGTTCCACTCCAGTTTTTTACTGCAACCCCCCTAATCAGGGAGTTATGTAGACCTGGTGCAGCAAGTGGGTGCAGATTATGATGAGGTAGAACAGAAACAAATGGCATGAGGTTGTACGTGGTTCGCGACAGAACTATCGGATTCATAACACGTATATGAAAAACCACAGGAGACAGTTTAATACTCACATATGCAGATGGGGATGTTAGCCGACCATTGGTTGTTGTTCTGACACGTAATCATCCGCTCTCCAATCAGCTCGAAGCCAAACTGGCACTCGAAGCGCAGCACGTTGCCATTCAGAAACCCGGTGCCCTCCTGGGAGCCGTACAGGGGCGTACCCGGGTCTCCGCAACTCTCCTTATCGATCTCTGTCATGGTGAAAGACACAGTATCAGTGAGTTGTTGGTTCTGTGTGATAGTATTTGCTGCATTAACACAGGTTTAGTTTTAGCTTCGAACGGGCTTCAATAGCGGCCACAGAATACCCAAACTAGGACAAACGAAAATGGAACATGTTCTCCCTTCGTTACATATAAAAGAAGCAAATAAGAAGACAGACATGAAATGGAGACATAAAAAAACTAAGTACCCCCCAACACCCCACTATTTGAGTGATGGCATAGTGCACGGGACCGCAGGCCAAGCAGTAGAATGGAAAATAAAATAATGGGTGTAATTTAGAATGTAACTACGGTGCCAAATTGTCCAAAAAAAAGAGGAAGTGGCACCAGATGTTTACAAATGTAGATAATTTGTCGCTTAGAATATACTGAATTCTTTCTAAATGTCGGGTATTTGCCAGTTCGCTGAACCACAATTTGAAGCTGCATTATTTTGAGCAGAAATAAGACTGAACAGAGATGAATTGTCACTGGGGCGTGGTAAAATTTCCCAAGGTCTCAAAGACTCTGAAGATCATCAATGGGGGTCTGGATATATCAGAACCTCCACGAACTCAGAGAAGATCTCAAAGATTCCAGATAAGAAGCTACATGGATTAGGGCAGAGAGCACTTGGGTTCTTGACACTCATGTCACGCTTCGGAGCTTAGTGTAAGATTTGTGCTGTCGTCTACTGTATGTACGTTTTGACAGTTTTTCAAGCAGGTGTGAATGTATTCAAAGCTATCCGGGAAATCTGACATGGCTTTATGGGAAGTAGCCCCATAGAATGTCCTGGTTTAAGCTTTCATTTTCAATAAACTGGCACACAAAACCGTGTAGTCATTATGGGGTACTGAGTGTCAATTGATCGGGAAAAGACGTCTTGATAACACAACAAAATGTGAACAAAGCGAACATTTCTGGATACTTCCCAGAGACACTGTGGATACTTCAGAATTTAGTGCTTCCTCCCATTTTAACTTGGAAAGATTCCTTGGAATGCGGGATGGCAGATTGAACCGTGTTAAACAGGTGGGGTACAGGAGTGCTCGATGTGGGGGGATGGTTTAATGTGCCCATCACATATAGTCGATCTGGAGTCCCCACACCCCAGCAGTCAAAAGGCCTGTCTATGGATATATCCATATCAAAGGAGCCCCCACTATAGGGAGCCGGCAAGACAGTGGTCTACGTTCAAAGAGCGCCTTCATTTGATTTCGAATATGGTTTGTGCTATGCATGATGGGATTATTTTTTATAAAGGTTCCATTAGCCAAAATGTCTCAGTGTGTGTATTTACAAACCAGCAGTAATAGAAAGTTAGGGAGAACTAATCTTACAGCCAATTTGGACCTTTGAATATACTATTTACTCAGTGCAAGCTTTTCAAAGAACCGGGATGGAGGTCGTTTTGATCTTGAAGCTGCCTTTGTGATCGGCCCAAATGGTCTGACGTTTTATCAATCATCTGAAATGTGTTATCATGTAATCGGTTTGGAGCGAAGACATAAAATTTCACAGAGACTGCATCTCAATGTTTTATCATTATCTGTTAAGTAAGGGGACATACACTCTGTCCGGGGTTGTGGTCATTTCACAGAGTTTGTACCTTTGTACTTGATCTTGAAGTTTCATGCCTATCTGTAAAGAGGAGGACGGTTCACTTTGTCTATGTTGAAAGAGTTTGAGAGTGTTTATACCTTTGTAGTTGATCTTGAAGCCGATAGAGCCTACGCTCTCATCAGACTGGAGGTGCAGCCACATTTGATGGGACATGCTGACAATAAGGTCAGGCACGAAGCTGCCTGTCAGCCTGGAGATAAGAACACAATACAGCCACTGGATGGTCACAATATCACCTTTCATCCAATAAGATTGGATGCTATTGTTAATAAGAATCTTTTAAAAATCAACCAATCTCTCAAAACAGAGGTTGAATACCGAAAAAGATGTGAGAGGGAGTTGTCTTAAAATCTATAAACCCTTTATGACGTAGTGTGTAAGAATTATAAAACAGGTTTTATTGCACCAAAAACACTTATTAGTTAGGTTCAACGAACCTGGAGTGGACTTGAATGTGACATTAGGTGTATTTTGTAAAGTGTATGCCTTGGCTTTGCGGCCTTGGCTTTGCGGCCTTGGCTTTGCGGCCTGGTCTCACGACGGTACACTTACACTTGTATAATGGTCGTTGAGTCCCCGACCTCACCTCCATCTCCTATCGTTAGGGAGTCATAGCCAATCTCCAGGTCAAACTCCTCGAAATTGATCTGGATTACCTGTTGGTGTTTGTAACGTGAGCATTTGTCATTCGTTATTTCATGAATTCCCCCATACAGAGTGGGATACAGACTTTAAGGAACGTGCAAACAGACTGCAAACATATATATATATATATATATATACAGATAAATGTATTAATATAGTTTTCATTAGACAACATAATCAATGCATCACTTGATTGATTTCCATGAAATCCGGCGTACCTAAACTATGTATTTTCACATTTAACGTCACAGAATAACTTACTGTTATCTTGTAAATGACAGCTAATCCCACGCTTTAGAAATGTATGCGCTGGTATTAAATGATCAAGTCACAGTGTGTGATCGGAGATTCGTTTAACATTTTTCCTCTATTACATTAGTAACACACATACCACCAGCTGGGGATTTGCATAAACAAAAAGCTTTCAATTGATTTATTTATTTTTATGATTAAAATACAAGACAACGGCATAACAAGAGATATAATAAAAATTAAATAGAAACAGCTGCTCTTATCGTTGGGTGTGTTTGCCCCTCCCACTCAGTAGCCGTTGGGCACAAAAGCAAGAGCATCAGAGCAGGAGAAACATACAAATGTATATATTCATTTCCTAGCACCCACATCCCTCACCAGAGGACTTTAATTATAGGAAAACAATTTAAATTGAATGGGGATATTTGTCAGTTTGCACAGTCCAGCCAAGTGTCTGCATTTAAGCCAACCATTCAGAATAGGGAAGGTGTTCAGTCAGGGATAACTGATATTCCAAAAGACGAAACAGACGAGTTTTGTTCCGGCAGCATTTTGGCTACAGGTCCGAGTCGGACAGAGGAGGTGCCACATTTACGATGATTTGAAAATCAAGCATGTTGACGTGAGCTTGAGATAAGCAGAGGGTGTTTTTATTTATAGTTTTTTTCCCCAAATGTTTATCCTGTCCCAATTTCACAAGTTCTAGCTCAAGATTATGGCCTCCCCTCGCTGTGGCAACTCCAGAGCTGGCGTGGGATTGACACATACTTCCTCCAATCTCTCCTAGTTGGTCTGAATCTTATCACTCTGCTGCCTCAGCCAGGAAGCCTTCAAGTAGTACACACCCACTGAGGTTACATATTCCCCAGCTAAACAGCCACAACTGACTTTGTAGGTGCCTGACAATAATGCAAAAACTCGCTAAAGAGCAATGTAACAAGGAAGTCCCACCCAAATAAACCCCCGTCCACGCCAGGATTCGAAACCTGGTATTTGGCAGAGGCTGTTCAAAAATATTTTGTCATTAAATATGACAGTGTCAGTGTATTTTAACATCGCCAGATGCCTCCTGAAAGAGGTTGACAGTATATAGTATATAGATTACATAATACTTTCTGAGGTGAAATTGGCAGCGTGAGAGCCGGCTACAAACCCGTGTGCATTGATTTCCCTTTACCTTTGTGAATTTATAACACTGATCGCATCACTGTCATTTCTGAAGTTGACAAAATATCCTCCCACCACTTTCAGTGATAGGAGTGAAGAGAATTGCAATCAAAAATAAAGAAAACGAATAAATCCTACAACTTATATCAAACAAATGGGTAAATGATTTAGGTGTACTGTACATGTTTGACCAACAGCAGGGCATGGATTTTTCAAACCCTGAACACTGCAAATGGCCTTCAGAGAGGACTCAACAAATTGCTAACGGCATGGGCTTGACAAGCCCCTCAAAACACAAATCAAATATGCGAGGCAATCATGCAAAGATGCAATTTGAGATTCGCTTATTGACCGAAATAATGAATTGCCTGTCTATCTTCCATTTTATAAATCTTCTGTTGCGTCACAATTGGAACCCTATTTCCTTTACAGCGCGCTACTTTTGATCAGAGCTATATACCGTAGTGTTTCGTTCAAGGCGCCTTTTTACCGACCGTGGCCCAGCTAGTCTCCTCCTAACCATACACACAGCCTTTTAAAATATAACATGACATGCAGTGAGACCTAAATTGTATTAAGAAATATTGTGGTGGGAGATTTTGGACCTTAAGGACAGAAACTGCGCGGCAGTGGCAGAAGCCGGGCCAAACGTGTTGAATCTAATCACACGATTTATGGTTCCCGGACGAGCGGTTCCGCAATGTAAACGCTGCCGAAGTGAAAAGACCTTTCCAACGAGAAGTATCCTCCAGACTCCTGGGCCTTCCGTGCCAAGAGACGTGTGATGTCTTATTAAACTTGAATTAAACCAAATGAATGTTAGTGTGCGGATTAAACTGTCGTGTTTGTATTCGTTCAGACAAAGGGCCGCGCTCCACTGTACTGTATAGACTTGGTGCAGTAGAGTCGTTCACAAGGTGGTTGTGGAGAAATGTCTGCCAAACGGCAAGACAAGTTGAAAGATGGTGCAAATCCCAATTCCCCTCCTTCTGTCCTGTTGATGCATTTCTATTTTTGAGCTTTCCTCTTGTTTGTCTCATCGCTGTGGCTAAAATGAAGTGTTCCTAATATGAGACTACCAGGGTTTAGAGTTATCTAGCTTTAGGAGAGGATAAAAACGGCACCGGTTGTCCTGAGACTGCTTACCAAGCTCCCAGAATACACTTCTTATGTTATCCTCCCAAGGTGTTTGACATTCCCTATCACCTGTCTAGAGAAGGACGTAGCAATCTCTTGCAACATTTTCTTATGACTGAATCACACCCATCCCATTCCGTCACTGGGAGACAATCACACTCCTCCAACGAATGAAAGCTGATTGTTAACATACGTGTAACAAAACTGCATGACTTGTGTTCAGTCTGAAAAACGATGTTACTCGATCGTAATCTGAACGTCTGGAAATGCTTTCAGTCTATTTTTACCTTGCCCACATGTGTGGTCAGATCAAAGCTGCGCGTTTTAAAATGCCACTCGTGTCACTTATGTAGACGCCGACAGCAAAACAAGATGTCAACCTGCCTCTGTTCTCCTCAACCGCCTCAATGTCTGTGCTTTGGGACAGCGCACGGCCAAATCCCAAATCACACCCTAGCCTCTGAATTGTGCACTACTGTCGACCGGAGCCCGAGAACAGGCGCCACTCAAAAGTAGTCTGCCACATAGCGAGGATGGGTGCCATTTGGGACGGGTCCTACGAAGGCAATGTGTTCATGTAAAAACAATCGAATTAGCAATGCAGACACACTGCATAATTTTTCTAATAAAATTAAGTAACGTGAGCCAACGCACGGTAATGACTTGGTCGTCGACAGGATACCGCGGGGGGGGGGGGGGGGGGGGGGGGGGGGG
>JACXGJ010013643.1:0-16010 GCA_016801105.1 Esox niger | reverse complement strand
ATGGATTACTTTTATGCTTTTTTACAATATTTACATATAGTACTCTGGTTAGAATGTTTTTACAAAATGTACAGTGGGAAAACATGACAAACTGAATACATAAATATGCAATCTACAGTACCACACTAAAATTAGATTCACAGGATTTCTCCTTGCACACCTTTGACTGCAACCAGCAATAGTTGTATTGTGTATCTAGTTTTATTTTTTGATTTCATGCAGTTAACCATTTAACCTGTTTCAGTGTGGGTACAGGCAGGTATTAGAACATGGACAGCTGTGACCTGATTTAGTCTTTGGTAATGGTACTGCCAACAAAAATGATCAATGTAAAGTATTCATTCATTTGGGCTAAATTTATAAAATAATGCCATCAATTTACACACAACACCCCTTAATAACAAAAACGTTTAAAATTGGGAGCCAATTGATGGAAAATGAATACTGAAATATGTTATGTACTTAAGTATTCAGACCCTGTATTCTACTCGTTATGGAATCACATTTGGCATCGATATCATCTTTAAGCCTTCTTGGTTATGCCTCTCTAACAACTTGCACACCAGGATTTTGGCAGTTTTACCCATTCTCCCTCACAGATCCTCTCAAACATTGTCACATTAGATGGGTAGTACGAGTGAACTGCGATCTTTAGGTGTCCCCACAGATGTTCGATGATGTTCAAGTCTGGGCTTTTGTTGGCCCTACTCAAGGACATTCACAGAATTTTCCCCAAAGTCAATCTAGCACTAGCTGAGGTTCTGCACGCTCTGACAGTAAATAAATATTGTTTTTTGTATTTTGCTCTGTTCATGCTTCCCTCAATTCCCTCAATCCAGTCTCCCTACTGCTGACAAGCATCCCCATAGCACAATGGTCCCACCACCATGTTGAACTATTTTAACCAGGTGGTCAGCGATGCCTTGCTTTCGCCTGACGTAGTGCTTGGCATTCAGGCCTATTAGTGTGATTTTGGTCTCATTAAACAATTTTTTCCCCCCTCATTCTCTCAGAGTCACTTCAGGCAGCATGCCATAAGCATTTTACTCAGGAAAACTCTAAACCTCTTGTCAGAATTTCAATTGGGTTCTTGGTCACCTCCCAGAGAAAAATGCTTTTCTTGCTCGGTTATGTAGTTTGACCAGACAACCAGATCTACGAGGAAACTTGGAGGTTCCAAATTTCTTCCATTTCACAATGTTGGAGCCCAGTGTGCTTGTTCTGGGAGCTTTCAATGCTTTAGCACTTTTTCTACAACCTTCCACAGATCTATGCCCTCAGACAATTATTCATGTCTTGGTTTTTGCTCTGACATGCACTGTAAAGACAGGTGTGTGCTCAATTTGGAGTGTCTGAATACTTATGTACCTTAAATATTTTAATTGACTAGCAAAAAATACTAAAAACGTTTTATTGGCCCAAAACACAACAACATAGAGAGAATGAAGACGTCTGAATATTTTCCAAAAGCATTGTATAACCTAAAAATGAAAACCTACAAAATAATACCTTGATTTAAAAAAAAGCAATACCTTTTCATTTAGAAAACAAATATTTTAAAGGAAGAAAGAAGAAAGTTAAATTTTTCGGCTGCCAGCAGGACAATAATAACCCTAAAATCTGTTGCTGCTGCCACATTGGTTCTTGTCTTGTTTTCTTTCACCATCTGTATGGTCTATTGGTAAATCTCGAGTGAGAGCTGATGGTGCCAGGGAGGTCTATGGGTGGTAGGTAATCCAAAGGACACCATGCATAATGGTGAACAGGACGTATAAGTTTGTTTGCTTTTCCTGTTACTGTCCAAGGCACTTTTTGCAGGGCTCTCTTTTGCGGACTGCTCTGGTTTGGCTTGACCCTGCAAGAGAAAGGAAGGGAAATGTTGTGCTCGCTCACACTGGCCAAAAATTATTCCCTCTTTGAAAGCATCATGGAAAATAGAGAAAGAAACATGATTTATTACAGATCTGCTCTTCATGATGTTCTCTATAACATTGTGAGCACACAACATGCATGGCACTGATAAGATCTAGTAACTTTACCTATAATGCTGACATAGACATAGCAATTAGTTATTACTTTCAACTTCACACTGTAAAGTAGCATTAACATGTTTCTTATTTAAATTAGAACCATGCCAGATGCAGCTTACATTGGTCAGGTTTATCAAGGCCTTTTATAACAAGTGGAACAAGCGATTAACGTTGATTTGGATAAACCTGTTTGTACTGTTACACCTATTTGCATGCAATGTTAACCTGAACATAAGTATCTAAACCATAAACCAGTATGCAGAATTCTTAAGAACCTTAGTTCTTATTGACCATGAGCAGAAGAGATACTCTACATTTACATAATAATCCCTTACTTACTATTTCAGCTACCCTTCTGCACATCTTGGGCTCTCCGCTAACCGTGTGAGTAGCCGTGCACACCTTTTGAAGTCTGTAAAAAAAGAAAATGGAGGGATGGATGTCTGTGAGACAGTTTTGCCTCCTATTATCCAAAACATTTTGTGCTTGTAAATCTCTCCAAATACAGGGAGACATTTCTTTATGGGAAGATGATGGGAAACTTACATGCAGGTATTGTGCAGTCTCTGGTATTGTGATATAGTCGATATACATGCTTCCTGCATTTGGGGCTGAAGTACAGAGGGCCTGAGGTAGAGAGAACATTTCCATTAGAGGAGAACTAACACTTTCTGATTTTATAAATCCTGACCCACCCAGTAAACATCTCACTGTCATTGCACATATGATGTACATATCTCACCTGTGAGGTGTTTTAAGAATTTTTCTTTCTTTCTAAGATCTCTAGGAAATATTTCTGAAAGACAGAAAAGGAAGAATAAGAACAGGAGATAATCGTGTATAACTCTACAGCTAGGTCTGTATTTTCACGGTGTAACAATATTTGGAAGATATGCCTACCCAGCGTCTTTCTAACATTATTTGGTGGTCTTTTTACACCACCACTTTGGACAGTTATACAACGTACTTCAGAGTCCATGGAAACGCCCAGCTATCACTGTAAGAACTCACCAATAATTTTATCGCTGCAATCTGTTTTTAGGTTGCGTAAATTCCTTGGCTCAACTCGGGATTCCATCCGGGAAGTCCACTGCGAAGCTGCGTCCGCCCCGTCCTCACCGTATCTCTCCACGTGCTTCACTATGTCCGCTATCCGCCTGAGAAGGCTCTGGTTGTTCCTCGCGACCGTGGGAGCCGCGGAGGGCGCTCTTTCTTCGCTGTGGCAGGTAGTACTGCATATCAGCAGCACGATTCCCATTACGACAGGCTTGTGCAGTCCAATCATCTCTACTTCAGACTCAGTTTCACGAGATCCCTGCAAAAGTTAGGACTTTGGTGTCACACATAAAGACCATCGACGCACAGAACAATTACATCGTTTTTTTTTTATCATATCTTTCACCTGTATGAAGTATTCCTTTATAATAACCCCCAAACGACATTGCCTAAAAATGTTCCATCCTTTCAAACATTTAAATCCACCAGGTTCCATAGGAGATTAACAGCCGACTACCCGAACTTAATTGATCTAAACGAGGCTTATCCATATTATTCAAACAAGACAGTTTCAAATCTTTATATTATCGACTAGAACAAATGTTGCATACGTCTTTTTGCATTCTTTATTGCACTTCAAATTGTTCTTTGATTGACTTGGTGCCTTAATAAATGTAATTATTAATCAACATACTATGCAAAGATTAGATAGGGCTATGCAATTAATTGATAGGGAAGAAGTGTCAGTGAAACGTCTAATAGAAAATGTAAATTACCTCTTGTCTCTGATTCCAAACTTCACAAGCTGCAGTAAATCCGCCGAAATGATAATAGAAAAGGAGTTGAATCGCGCGGGTTGAATCAGTCTTTGGCACGGTTCTGCCCCATATTTTCCAAGAATTAAGCTATAACACTACGGCAGAGGAAAGGAGGAAATCTTGTTTTAGGAGATGAGAATGTATGCTGGATGTGCTATCATCTTCTGATTCTTCCTTTAACGACTTGAAGGGAGATAATTCAAAAACAATTAAAAGCTCTGCGCTATATATAACCTACAGGCTAACTACTCCGTACGCCTTTGATGAAGTCTCAGATTGTTTGCCAGAGTGCCGCTTACTTTTTATTCTCGCTCACAGACCGATAAGGAGCTGTCCCTCGAGGATCTTTAATTGGAATCGCGTTATAAACACTCCTCGTAAATAGAAAACATCACTTAAATTTCCCGATCATCGTTTACTTGTGAACTTCTTTGCACTTCCCACTTTTCGTCAATCCACTTAAATCTGCTATGCGCACTTACCAGGAAGACTGTTTTTCTTGTTTCCTTGAAATGAAATTCTAATTGACCGATGTGAATGTTCACGGAGGAACACATCTCGGTAACCTCCAACGAAGGATGCTGCCTCTCTTGTGTCATGTATATTTGCCTCTCATGCGATTTACAAATCAATAACGAATGAACAGAGAAACCGTACAACTTCGAACCACTGTAGAAGCTTAGTTCGAAATGATGACACCACTTAGCGTAAATCCAACCTTTATTCATTAAGCTACTAACCGACTAAGAGCCACACACGAGGTTTCTAGGCATGGGTTAATTGTAGTTTTATTTACTTTTAGTTACAAATAAGCCTCATGGTAAATTGGCTTGGTTTCTCTTACCTCCCTCACCTTGCACGGTGTTTAATCTTTTAGATGAAAACTGAGATCTGTTAGATAATGTCGAATACCGAAGGGCCACTTGTTGGAAAGCCTTGACCTGCTTAACGCTTTCCGCATGCATCTCTTTGTGTTCAAATGTATTTATGACAACCTCGAGGCCTAACATACTTTATCAATCACTAGTCGTCATCTTATCGGACTTTTAAATTGTAGCAGGAGACAATAACGAAATGGGCCTGACATCTTTCATATTTCCATAGTCCTACGGCGACCAAATTTATAACCTTTCTGCCGCGGTATTGACAGCGTGGTGCTGAAAAAATTGCATTCACCTGAACGTTGCACTGTGCACCGGACACTTCCCATAACTGCTACACCATAATATCATGGGCTATTATAGGGGCTTGTGTGTGATTCTACTGGATGTCATTCAAACTTCTGAATGTCAGTTCCATTCGTCTTCAGTTCTATCGACAATTGGTTCGATATTTTACATCCATATGACCAACCCCCTAAGATGAATGCACTAACTGTAAGTCGCTCTGGATAAGAGCGTTGGCTAAGTGATTCAAATAATATATTAAATATGCTCAATCTCATCGAGCGCCGAAAGTTATCCACCTACTTGAGAGAGGAATGTAGAACCATTTTTGTGAGAGCATATGCTCACTGGTGATTATATTTATAAACCATCTATTACAGATTAATCTTAAGAGTCATTTGTATGGCAAATTAACAAAATAGTAAAAACATATTAGAAAAGAATAGTTAAAAATATATTAGATTTAGATCCCTTTTGACCCAGTAGGGGACTCCATAATTCTGCTGGGGGAATTGAACGTGCACATGGGCAATGATGGAGACACCTGGAGAGGCGTGATAGGGAGGAACGGCCTCTCTTATCTGAACTCGTTTTTTGTTTTTAGAGTTCTGTGCTAGTCATGGATTATGTACCCTAGGCCGAAGGTCAATGATCGATTTTGTGATCGTGTCATCGGATCTGAGGCTGCATGTTTTGGACACGTTTTGGACACCAAGAGAGGGGCGAAGCTGTCAACCGATCACCATCTGGTGGTGAGATGGGTCAGGGGGTGGGAAAAGACTCTGGACAGACCAGGAAGGCCCAAATGGGTAGTGCGGTTGAACTGGCAACATCTGTGCAGAGATGTTTGAGAGAGTCGGAATAGTATACAATGCAAATTCTTGTGTTTTATGTTAAAAAAAACGGACAAATTAAAGGGTATGTTTAGCATTAGGCTAGGCCTTCTAACAACACCAGTTTGAAAAACACATGAAAAAAGTATTTTTATTAGTGTTGCACCATTGGTCTTTCATTATATATCTATTCAGTAGCACTTGTTTTGAGTAATGGATCATCGGCCAGCTAATTATCTAGCCTGGCCGATGCTACTATGTGACACCGCAAATAGCTCCACAATGAAGTCGTCAACTGAGACAGGCACGAATCAGATAGGTGTTGGTGGCCATGCAACTGCTTAACTAAAACATTATCAGTCATGGAACCTACCAACTGAACAGTGTATTCAACAGAATGGGATCAGACCTGGTAGGTACTGTGTACTTTGAGTGATGAGTCACATTGGTTTTATGCCAAATATATTACGGTCTTCAAATAGCAGAAAAATATGTATTCCAACTTTAAATAGCCTTAGCAGCTGACTAGATAACAACTGGCATGGCAATCTAGCTAATTATACAATGTACGGTTTGGAATTCTTATTTATTTAGCCCATCCTGTATTAGATATAACTATAACAGAGCAACCAAACATTCTTTGTATATGTGTCTAAAGCATCTTGAAAGAGTCCCTATAATGAACCTTCTTTCATAATTTCCTCTTGCCATCTTGATCCAAAATCAAAGTCAACTGGGTATGCTCAGCATTTCTATACATGCCACAGAGCATGATATGATGCTAATTGCTTAATTGTATCATGCAGTACACTGTATTAGGCAAATCATATTTCTCAAGATTTATTTTGTTGAACAATCACAATGCTTTATGTCAATCCAAGATCATTGAACCTCAAACTTGAAACAAAGGAAAAGTTAGTTTTGATCTTTCTCAGGGGATTACATTAGAATGCACAATTACTAGGCAAAAATTGGTGTGTAGAATTATTAGGCAATATATTTCTCACAACTCACAACATTCTTAAACTAAGTATATCCAGACGACACTTAAAGTATTCGCTATGGTTAACCTCAGTTCTTACAGTAGATGGCCTCTGCTAGTCACTTGATTTGGGGTGTGATCTACTTCATCTTATTCCCCCTCCCTCATTTCTGTGAAGCTTGTGTTCTTTTTGGATGACGCTAATATACATTTGAGGATGTGACCCTTCTATAACCCATCCTGCCTCTTTCATTCCATGGGTGTGTCTCATCAGTTGTAGTTTTCACATCCTCAAAGTGTTATTCAAGGTTATTCTTTATTTGTTATCAGAATAATTCATTTGAATGTCCCTCTGAACTTGGTGTCACAGCAGAGCAACCAATGTTTTTTTCAGTGATTATAGTTGATGACGTCTTTTCCGATCCTTACTTTTAGAATCCAGTTACTCTGGCCCAACTCAAAAACAGTAACTGATTGAAATGTGAAAATAAATACATTAGAACTTAGAATCAAATTGTGTTAATCTTCAAATTCAGTGCCAAAACTGTATTCTTTCTTAAAATTGAAAAACATATACATTCTCCATTCCTTATGCCCCTTCTTGTTACTGAGTCTGTATATCCATGTCAACTCATCAGTAGTATGGTGAAAAAAACAATATAATTGCCAGCATTTGAATTCCAACCCAGTCTTTCATTACACTTTGTTCTCTCCTGGAGACCATGCCCTTAACATTCTAAGTTCCCCTTTCTCCCTGGTTTCAGCCCTTGATATACCTTTTTCATGTCTATTATTTCTGAGTTTCTATCAATGTCTTTAAAAAAAGTGTTTCTCTGATGGATAAACAATGATGCTTACTGAAATAGTGCTCTGAGATTAGGATGTCTAAGACAAAAGTATTGTTCTAACTGAGGCTTTTTTTTTTCAGCTGTCTTTGTGGTATGCTGATCAATTAATGGTCTTCATCATTTTGTGCCTGAGGTTCAACTCTTTATGAAACCAAAAATGCAAAGGTTACACTTTATTTAGATGAGCATCTTTATTTTGTCTTACAGATATTCATACTAAAAAACCAAGTAATGTTAAGCTAAAATAAGCCAAGGTTTAGGTTTGTGATATGTTTACAGTAAGTGTTGGGGTTAGGGTAAATGTTAATAGATAGCAGATTGAAATGTTATTGATAGTCTGTAGACAGTCTGTAAAGCATCTACAGATTGACTATCCAAATAGTGAAGCAATTATCTCAGTAGAACAATGTTGTTTTTAAATGTCTGTTATTGTATTTTACCTCTATATTAATGTTTTGTATTATGTAATTGCTGATGTTTTTTGACATAGGAAAATGAATTTATTTGCTTACTCAGGGATTTTTAAACTGTGATCCTTAATAGAGAAAGAATATTTATAATAATGCCTATAATAATTGTTATTTTTATTTACTTTATTTAACAATTTTCTTAACAGGTAAGTCATTTGACAACCAATTTCCTTTTTCTAGGATGACTTGGCCAAAGACATTCACATGCAAAACAAGACAGTAAACAGAAGAATAATAATGCATTAAAAATAAATATATCTACACTATCGGGCAAAAGTTTTAGAACACCCCTATTTTTCCAGTCTTTATTAAAATTTAAGCAGTTCAAGTGAATAACCTGAAATGGTACAAAGGTAAGCATTTAACTGCCAGAGGTTACATTCAAATTCTGAGCATCAAAAGCTTTTAAGCACAGCTCAACACCAGTCCAAGTAAGCAAGTCTCAGTTTCAACTGTGAAAAGAAGACTTGTAGCAACAGGTTTGACAGGTCAAGTGACAGTAAGAGAGCCATTGCTAAGATGTCGAAATAGGAAAGAGACTTGCCAGTTGAAATCTTCAGTTTGCACACAGGGTATTGTACACCATTGGGCAGGTGAAAGGATGGAGACACTCAAAATGTGTCTCCATCTATTATCTTATACCACTGCCAATAGACTGATTGCTGTCTATCTTTAACTGTAGCCTATATTCGGCAATGTGAGAGAGAAGTAAAAAAGTCGAAAAATGACAAAAGCACAATTGCCTCAGCACAACAGCAGCCTATTTGTCCTTGTTCAAAGCCAAAGACAGCGCTATAGCCTTCTGATAGTTGCTGGCGAAGACGTGCTGCTGCTAGCTACCTGCTGCTGCGGTAATGTTTTGTCAGTGGAGAGGCCGATGATAGCTTCCTCTCTGGCTGGTCTAAATAATTATGTAATTTTCGGGTGTTTTGCTCGAGCTTGTTCAGACAACAGTTTATTGCAGCGCTTTTGAGCACCGCTTGCATTTTTCTTTTACTCGTGTCTCTAATGTCTTCTAGCAAAACGTAATGATTAGCATTTTTTAAATGTGCTCGTTCAAGTGGCGTAATGGCATAGTAGTTCACCTAAGATGCGCAAAAGCCATTGTTGCCAGATTTAGGGATTTTGAGACTATTAAACCCATTTATTTAATGGATGTGGATGAAGATCTGTTATTTTGCCTTGATTATGGGATTTCTTTACCTGGCAGAACTTGGGGCTCTCAAAGAGCGCCCTCAAAGTTTTTTCTAATATATATATATATACATATATAGTGGGGAGAACAAGTATTTGATACACTGCTGATCTTGCAGGTTTTCCTACTTAAAGCATGTGGAGGTCTGTAATTTTTACCGTAGGTCCACTTCAACTATGAGAGACGGAATCTAAAACAAAAATCCAGAAAATCAAATTGTATGATTTTTAGATAATTAATTTGGTGTAGTCGGGGTGGGGAGGGGTTACAGTTCAGTGGGCTGGGAATCTCATCGCTGCTTTTTGCAGATGATGAGGTCCTTATGGCATCATTGGTCTGATCTCCTGCACTCACTGCTCCGGTTCGCAGCCGAGTGCGGAGGCCATGGTTCTCAGATTTTTTAAAATATATATAACATAACATAAATTAACAAATAACTATAATTTTAGAACAAGAAACCAAGCAAGCCTAGTTCTGCCCAATCTCCCAATATTCAAACCCGGGTCACCCACGTTATAGGCTGTGTTTGTAATCACTATGCCACAGAGTTTTTCTTGGTGTCGGTATAGCCTTTTGACGTGATATAATTTTGTCATGCATTAACATCATGTTAAGTTTGAATATGTTGCTAACACCATGAAGCATTGCGTTAAACTGAGTAATGGTTCTTGTAAAGTTTGCCTCCACCACAAAGAGCATCTATGAACTGTATGGCTTTTGCCACTAGCCATTTTAACAGCTCATTAGCCATTCTTGAATGACAGAAGAACTATTGTATCACTATAGGTGACTATAATGGACTTTTCCGTCAAGTGAAAGACAAGAGACTCATGTATCCAGTGAAGTGTTAGTCTATCCTAACAAATCACAATATCCACCAGAACAGTTTTATTTTAAGCTTCCTATTCCGTAGCTACTGAAGACAGTAACTAGCAAAGCTTTTGTCTGACCTGAACAAATTCTAAGACAATGTATTGCGACTGTGACGGGAGTCGAACACGGGGTCTGTTGTTCTGTAGTCCGCGCCTCTAAAAAAAAGTGTTGACATCCAAACTTATTTGATCTATTTTCACAGATGTGCACACTTGATCCAAATCCATTTACTACTATTCAGCCTGAAATTTTGTGGACAGATGCCTCTAGTTGATAACTATGTTAAGCTATGTAAAGATTTTGGATTGACATAGTCTGCATCCACAGGTCCAGATGGGACTGGCATGCACATGGATACACTCTGTTGTGCTTTTAACATTGGGAAAGCCTGAACAAGAGGATTGTTAATACAGCGGCTTTTCAACCTGTAGACTAATTTACATTCATTTTAACGGTCACATAGCTGCAAATTAATAAAATGCCTCCTTGATTATTTGTGTTTCAAGATTACCAGGCAAAGTGATGAAAATATTCAGGTACTGCTTTAGAGCAGTACCGGGCATGCAGTTGTACCTGGCATGCAATTGCTTTCGCAAAACCTTCTGCTTCACCAACAATGTATAAAAATATCCCACATACAAAGAAACGCAGAGCTATGCAGACAGACCGCAAACAGTGGTCAAGGTTTGACTATGTTGAGTGTCCTTATGTGTGGTTCCAACAGACTGCATAGGTATACTTTGCTGGGCCTGCTGAACCTGTACCTCTCCCACAGATACTCATCAGGTAAGCCCAGTGGAGAAATTCTGTCTCTGAAGACCCTTGGGGTGATGGTGTAAACGCCTTGTGTAGAATCTGAGCACGTTCATTCACAGCGTTGTTGAGAAATGGACATGCCATATTTGGTTGCAACTGGCTGGTCTTTAGATGCACTGCCTATATAAGCTGAATCTCAAATTGCATACTTGCATACTATATAGTATGCCAGATTAGTATGCAAGAAGATTAACATGTCTCAAAGCATTGTACGCTGAAATAGTATGCCAAAAGTTCCCAGATGGTCTATTTCTGGTGGATTTTCGAAGCATGCATGCCTTTTGGGGTAATATACACCACAGCTACTTGCGCAGTAAAAGAGGAGGGGTTTTCACAATTCTCGTCTTTTCACTTGACAAAAAAGCCAGTTATCGTCACCTATATTGATAGTTACTGCATCAATGTCTACCATTACCCTGAAATGAATAGCTTTGGCAGTGTAAAGTTCATCTTCAATCTCGCTAGCAATTGCTCAATTCTCCTGACTATTCCAAGCAGTAAGATACTAGTATTACTGACTTCTAAGCTTTTAAAACGGCAAAAGCCATATCGTTCATAGATGCAATTTGTGGTGGAAGTAAACTTTATAATAAATGTTAGTCAGTTTATCACTGCTTAATGGTGTTAAACTGCAAAATACTCAAACTTTGCGGGTTGTTAATGCACGATAAAATGTCATGTTGGGACAATGTTGACAGTGTAGGTCCCAATCAGTCCCATTTTGGCATACTAGCTTACTATATACTATACTGTACGTACTCTCATTATCCACGAAGTATGTACTGTACTTGAAGTACGTAGTTGTAGTATGCGATTTAGCCATAGTCTATGTCAATTAACTATTGACTTTTTAAGACAGTGAAAGTGATATTTTTATTGATGTTCTTTGGAACTAAATTAGGCACATCAGTTCGTGCTTGGTCACAATGACAGAAAAAAGTTTTAACTTGTTTCCAAACACAGACAGGACAAGTGAGGCGAGCAAGAAAATACACAGACCAGTTTTTTGTGATTCTGTTTCCACCTGGTGGAGATTCTTTGTGACACAGTTAAATGAATTCTCACCTAAATTAGACAGACTTTTTGCCTTGATGGATTACACCCCAGAACTGGACAGAAAGTAGGGAATGCTAATTGGGAACAGGTGTGTGACAGGTGGAGCAAATAACAAAAAGACAAGATGCGTTCAAGATAATGGGAACTATTTTATCATGGGAATTAACCAACAGAAACCAGTAGACAAGAACATAGAAAACACAGAAAGGAGAGAGAGAAATTGGCTTGCTATGAAAAACAGTATGTATGCCTTACATTATCTAGCAGAAAGCAGATTGTTCAGTTGACTATTATGCTGGTTATTCATTATCCTGAAATTATTGATATGAATGGTTCTACTTCACTTTTTAAACCTCGTAACACAATTTATCATAGTGCATAATGCTTTATTACAGGAACTCTTTTCAGCACACATCATTTTTCTTCTGTATCATAGCATATGCTGGCCCTCTTTGAAGTCACATAGATCTATGCATATTATAATTTTTTCAAGCAGTCTGGCATAAATGACCACAATGTATTACTTCTCTGCTGATGTAAAAAACTATCAAACACGGTCTCAGGGATGGTCAACTCTAGAGATATCTGCAATCTCCACAGAGTTAGGTAGACAAGTTTTTCTGCACCTCACATTTTGTATAAACTCAAAAATAATTTTTAATTGAATGAATTGGTGCCTTGAGCCCAATTCAAATGGATGAGTGGAATTTTCCATGAAGAATACAGGTGCTGGTCATATAATTAGAATATCATCAAAAAGTTGATTTCAGTAATTCCATTCAAAAATTGAAACTTGCTTAATGTATACAGTCATTCCACACAGACTGATATATTTCAAGTGTTCATTCCTTTTAATTTTGAAGATTATAACTGACAACTAATGAAAACCCCAAAATCATTATCTCAGAAAATTTGAATATTACTTATGACCAATACAAAAAATGTGTTGCCCAACTGAAAAGTATGAACATGAAAAGTATGAGCATGTACAGCACTCAATACTTTTTTGCCTGAGTTACTGCAGCAATGCGGCGTGGCATGGAGTCAATTAGTCTGTGGCACTGCTCAGGTTTTATGAGAGCCCAGGTTGCTCTGATAGTGGTCTTCAGCTCTTCTGCATTGTTGGGTCAGGCATATCGCATCTTTCTCTTCCCAATACCCAATAGATTGTCTATAGAGTTAAGGTCAGGCGAGTTTGCTAGCCAATTAAGAACAGGGATACCATGGTCCTTAAACCAGGTACTGGTAGCTTTGGCATTCTGTGCAGGTGCCGAGTCGTGTTGGAAAGTTTTCTGCACCTCACATTTTGTATAAACTAAAAAATAATTTTTAATTGACTGAATTGGTGCCTCGAGCCCAATTCAAACGGATGAGAGGAATTTTCCATGAAGAAAATTGCACTGTGTGCAGGTACCGAGTCGTGTTGGAAAATGAAATCGCCGTTGGTCAGCAGCAGGAAGCATACAGTGCTCTAAAACTTCCTGGTAGACGGCTGCGTTGACCTTGTTTTCTGACCTCAGAAAACCCAGTAGACCAACATCAGCAGATGACATGGCACCCCAAACGATCACTGACTGTGGAAACTATACACTGAACATCAAGCAACGTGGATTCTGTGCCTCCTCTCTTCCTCCAGACTCTGGGACCTTGATTTCCAAAGGAAATGCTAAATTTACTTTCATCAGAGAACATAACTTTGGACCACTCAGCAGCAGTCCAGTCCTTTTTGTCTTTAGCCCAGGCGAGACGCTTCTGATGCTGTCTTGTGTCAAGCCACTCTTGAACAAGGAATGCGACAGCTGAAACCCATTTCTTGCATACATCTGTGCGTGGTGGTTCTTGAAGCACTGACTCCAGCTGCAGTCTTCTCTTTGGGAATCTCCCCCACATTTTTGAATGGGTTTTGTTTCACAATCCTCTCCAGGGTGCGGTTATCCCTATTGCTTGTACACTTCTTTCTACCGCATCTTTTCCTTCCCTTCACCTCTCTATTAATGTGCTTGGACACAGAGCTCTGTGAACAGCCGGCCTCTTAGCAATGACCTTTTGTGTCTTGCCCTCTTTGTGTAAGGTGTCAATAGTTGTCTTTTGGACAGCTGTCAAGTCAGCAGTCTTCCCCATGATTGTGTAGCTTACAGAACTGATTGAGAGACCATTTAACGGCCTTTGCAGGTGTTTTGAGTTAATTAGCTGATTAGAGTGTGGCACCAGGTGCCTTCAATATTGAACCTTTTCACAATATTCAAATTTTCTGAGATCCTGATTTGGGGGTTTTCATTAGTTGTCAGTTATAATCATCAAAATTAAAAGGAATGAATATTTGAAATATATAAGTCTGTGTGGAATGACTGTATACATTACACAAGTATCACTTTTTGAATGGAATTACTGAAAAAAACCAAAACACTTTTTGATGATATTCTAATTATATGATCAACACCTGTATGTTATGAATTGTGTGTTCAAGTTTTAATATTTTGGGGGTGCTCCCAATACATTCTATTGTTTAATAATTGTGTTTATGCAGGGCTCATCTACAAAAGAGACTAATGGTCCCAGCATGAACTTCCCTGCTAAAATAAAGGTTAAAGGTTAAATAATTAAAAAAATGTTAAACTAAGTGGGCAATGTGGGTATTAAGGGAGAGTGAGCAGTCAAGACAAATTCCAAGATACTTGTTGATGTTGACATACTCCAGTTCAGTACCATCCAGGGCAAGAATGTATGGGGGCAAGCAGTATGCAGTAGGCTTCCATTAATGGATGGACAGCAGACACAGTGTTCAATGAGAGGCCTGTTTTGTAAAGATAGCAATGTCTGCATAAGGGTGGATAAGGGAGTTACCAGCAGCCAGTGCTACAACATCTTGAATATAAAAAGAATATGGTCGCCAAAGAATCAAACTTTGAGGGACAGACATAGAATCTGTCAGAGTTGTGGTCTACAGACTCTCAAATTTGATAATAACCACATCAATAAAGACTGCAACCAGCAGCAGATTTAGGCATGGGTGACCTGAGCAGCAGCCCTGGGTGGCATCTTGCCGTGTGCGGCACAAGGTGAACGCACAACAATAATGTATGGTGACATTTGCGTGATCGGTTCTGTCATTTATTTGCACATCACAAACTACAGCTCTGGTTTTGAGTGAGCAACAGAAGGGTTAAAATTAAGAGAGCAATTGGACACTTCTGTTCCTTCACTTTTCAACTATTTTGGAAAGGAAAGAAAAAGGTGCAGTGTTCTCTGCTGTGAACTGTGGGTCAATTAACTGTGTGGGACTGTGGGTCAATTAACCTTGACGGAGTTGGCACCCTCATTCTAGTTCGTGAGCTAGGCAGGGAAGGTCTCCCACTCAGAAGTACAAGATGGGACGGTTTTCCCAATGGAAGCCTCGGGTAGGGGGAGCAGGGGAAACTATCAAACAGTGCAGATGAAGATGAATGAATAATGCAATTAGTAAAATCAGTCACACTATGAAATGCTACCGAGTAAACCACAATGAATTCATAATACTGTGAATGAATACACTGTTCAAAAAATTGATGTAATCATGTTATCATCAGGTCACGGGGGTAGCAGCTCCAGCAGGGGACCCCAACACAAAGTCAATCAAACTTCAGGGATATCAGTATGTCCAGTTAGAAGCCATATGAAATTGTGAATCAGTGTCACCTGTTTTGGTGCAAATGAAAGGGACACTGATACACTGAAGAGGGAATGGTTTTGCACGTGGTGGCCACAGAATATTGTTCTCTCCTTATCCGTCCTGACTGATTCTTCTCATGTTTTGCATTATGCTCATGTCCTTGTCACTACTGGTAGCATGAGGTGGTACCTGCAGGTTACACAGGTAGTCCAGCGCCTCCTGGATGGTACACTGGGGAGAACAAGTATTTGATACACTGCTGATTTTGCAGGTTTTCC
>JACXGJ010013642.1:0-15964 GCA_016801105.1 Esox niger | reverse complement strand
TCAGGAATGGCTACGGGACCTTGCATTCTTGGTTGATATTACTGAACACTTGAACAATCTGAACAAAATGTTGCAAGGCCGCAAAAAAGTTGTCACACAGTTTTCTGACAACATACATGCATTTAAGTTGAAGCTGACTTTGTGGGAGATGCAACTGGCAAATGGCAACCCTGCTCATTTCTCCTGTCTGAGAGATGTGTGTGTGACCAGACCTGATGCGGACATGAAACGGTACAAAGACAAAATTGCAGGACTACTGCGGGAGTTTGAGAAACGTTTTCAGGTATTTGGTGAACTTGAGACAGAATTTTCAGTTTTTCACTCACCTTTCACAGTTAAAGCTTCTGATCTGCCGGTCGAAATTCAGCTAGAGATAATTGATTTGCAGTGTGATGCAGATTTGAAGGGCAAATTTGCCTCTGTAGGTCTGGACAGATTTTATCAGTATCTACTACCAGGGTACCCCACATTAACAGCCCTGGCTGCTAAAATTTTGTGCATGTTTGGGACAACCTACCTTTGTGAACAAATTTTCTCAGTGATGAATATCAACAAAACAAAAATGCGTTCAAGGCTCACAAACAAGCACTTAAATGACATTCTGAAAGTGACAGCTAGTCAGGACATGACACCTGGTGTTGATGCACTTGTACAGGCCAAAAGATGTCAAGTTTCAGGAACAAATACAAGTCCAGACTAGACTAACACCTTTAAAATGCTGCCTTAGATACTGTTTGCATTGAAAGAATACAGCTCTGTGAAGATGAATCCTTACTGTGGTGATTTAAAAAATGTGCACTTTAATGTTAGTCAGCAGCTTCAAAACAAAAGTTGTGTGATGGAATTCTACTGTTCATACAACTCCATAAATTTTCAGTATGTATTGTATGTGTATGTATGTTTCATGTATGAAGTTTACAGATTTACAGGACAGGCGAACACTTTCTTCATTACACATTTAAAATCACTCTCCTTAGTTTGTAAGGTGTAAGCAGGGATTACATTTAGATTTTATATGCGTATGTGTAAGTGGTTTAAAAATTCCTTTCTTTAAAAGTCTCATTTAATCTTAAAGTGCATTACTATATTTTTCAGTACCAATTAAAGTTTTGTGCCTTTGTACAATCAGTGAGTTGCAATGCATATTTGTGAATGATAAAAGTAAATTGCACATTTGTCTAAGGAAATATGAGGTGTTTCATGAAATGTTTTGTAAAAGGATAGTTCATTAAATTTCAATATTTTCCTAATGTTCTTGTGCTTCTTTACACCAAAACAAAGGAAAGACATGATATTTTTGTTATTTTTAGCAGAGTATGGTATAATTTTAATGGTCCGGCCCACTTGACATCTCCCTAGGCCGTATGTGGCCCACGATGCGAAATGAGTTTGACACCCCTGCTCTAGGAGATGTTGTTTAGGTGTTTGTCACTAAATTCATAATGACAGAAAATCCAAAATTGCGGATTTTGCTGACCACAGAGACTGTTTTGGTCAGCATGAGAAGGGTCTTATCTGGAACTTGGTTGCATGACTCTACAACATTGGGTTCATGAGATATGAATTTCACTTTTTCCAATGTGTTTGCTATATTTCCACCATGTGGTGTATATGTACTATAATGGTTAAGGCCCATCAGGCCTCCTCAATCTACAGATATGCAAAGTTAAAATACTTTTCACTAAGAAGCAACCAAGCTATCAACCTCTGAAAATGGACTGGTAGAATTATAATATTACATAGTGAAGTACATTTTCTGAAGAAAATGTGGTGTGCTTGCTATCGGTTTAAAATGTATTTGTGGTTTGAAATAGTGTTTACCTATCGAAAGGTTTAAAGACAATTTTTTTTAAGGCTTAAGAGATACTGTTGGTGAGGGTAATTTCCATAAATTAGAAAACATTACTTAGTTAAAGCAAATATGTTTTACCAGTGACAGATCTTGTGTCTGTAGCACGAACGGATCAAAATATACAGCCTAGTAGTTAATTAACACTAATTACGCAAAGTAGCATATGTAAAATCTACAACCATTTCATAATTTCCAATGGCGATAGCTTGTGTGTAACAAAGTTGGTTTTGTGTCTGTAGCACAAACGGTTGAACAGAAACAGTCTAATTAGATAATGAATGTTAATTTTGAAAACGTGCGTACGTAAATTAAATTAACGTTTAATTTTACCTGGACCGGTTTCAAAGATATAGTATAATGGTTAATTACTGCTAATTACACTAAATAGAATACGGGAAATCAATAAACGTTACATCATTTGAAATGGGGATAGTTAAACTGGTGAGATAAAGTTGGCTTTGTGTCTGTAGCTCGAACTGTTTAAATGATACAGCCTAATTGTTAATTAATGCTAATCACGCTAATTAGCGTATGTGAAATCAATGAATGCCTTTGGAAAGCACACCTAACAATAAGAAGTATGGGAGAAACCTATAGTTGTGCTTTGCCTTTGGCAAGCAGACCTAATAATAATAACTACACAAGTACATTTCCTGAAGAAAATGTGGTGTGCTTGCTAGCTGTTTAAAAATTATTTATGGTTTGAAATAGTGTTTACCTAAGGTTTGAAGACTGTATTTTTTAAAGCTTAAGAGATACTGTTGGTGAGGGAAATTACCATAAATTTGCAAACATTATTTATTTAAAGCAAATAAGTGTTACCAGTGACAGATCTCATTTCTGTAGCACGAACGGTTCAAAATATACAGCCTAGTAGTTAATTAACACTAATTACGCAAAGTAGCATATGTAAAATCAATAAACATGTCAGTACATTTAATAGAAAAAGTCAAAACTCTTGAATGAGAATCAGTTTCTATAGCTTGAACTGTGGAAAAGATACAGCGTAATGGCTAATTACATAAATTAGCATGTGTAAAATTGATAAACATTTCCTATTTTGAAGTAGGGATAGCCTAAACCGGTGTAACAAAGTCGGTTTCATGTCTGCAGCTCGAATGGTTCAGAAGATACAGTTAATTATTTGTAATTACGCTAATTAGAATGCAAAAAAGTAAATAAAGTTTTAATACAGACTGTAATGCAACTCAGTTAGTGTAGTTTCATTTGGATATTGGAAAAGTGTTAAGTGTATTTTCGCTAGCTAATGTAAGGCAATTTATGAATACGCTAATTCACGGGAGACAATGCATGTTTTTTTATGATGTTTATAGTTCATTTGTAATTGTAATGAATGGATAAGTTTGTAACAATAATTTGAAATAAATCACTTGTTATAAAATACAAACAACTTGGTAGTAGTGGCCAAGTCGTTAGTATTTTGTCCCCATCATTTTCTTACATCGACATTGTGTTATGTACTGCTGTTATGGCATTTCTGAACCTGAATGTCTCCCGAGTATAAGTATATCTAACCTTATTGTATATTCTAAAACATTATTGATGTTGTTAACTACATTTATATATATATATATATATATATATATATATATATATATATATATTGCATTTCAGATTACCATTTACATTCTTTTTTTTTTCATTTAGTACATCTGATTTTGGCCCGAATGGTTTGGGTCAACTATTCGACTATTCGATGACCAAATCTAAGAAATTATCAATAGTGAAGATATTTTTCATGCACATCCCTAGTAATTAGGTAATGTCAGCTAGGTTCCCATACTAATAGCAGTTGCTATTAGCAATGGTAGCCTCTACTCTACAATGATAACCAGACCTAACCAGCAACTACCTGAAAGCAAAGTGCCTGCGTGTGGTCCTAAAACTAGTCTCATTCGAATTATGCAGTCGCTTACCGTGCTGCCACTGCACCATCCTAAAGAGTTTGAGCTTTTCTTATAATAGATTTGTGTTGATAAAAAGTGGGGTGGGACAAAATGCAATTTTCAAATAGTTGGGGCACTATTTGAATGTGTCCCACTCATATATATATATATATATATATATATATATATATATATATATATATATATATATATAATGAAACCTATGCCCCTGGCTTTAGCTATTTATATTTTGCCTTTTGAAGAGAGGATGTTATGTGTAGATATCTACTGCCTCAGTAGATATTCCATGCTCAGTAGCTTAGGCGTTTTTTAGCTTTCATTTGAGTCTACAATGCCCCTTCTAAGAGAGGGCTAAACTTATCAAAAACACCTTGTGTAGTGTAGCCATGGCAATACCTATGTCCTTCATTAAAATGCAAATCAATTCATAATTTTTTTTGCCCCTTCTAAGAGAGGGCTAAACTTATCAAAAACACCTTGTGTAGAGTAGCCATGGCAATACCTATGTCCTTCATTAAAATGCAAATCAATTCATAATTTTTTTTACATGTGTTTTTCAGGATTTTTGTTGTTGTTGTTATTCTGTCACTCAAAGTTCAAAAATATCTACCATTAAAGTTATAGACTTCTTTGTCAGTGGGCAAACACAGCACAGGTACAAAATCAGCAGGGTATCATATACTTATTTCCCTCACTGTATGGCCATGCCCGACCAAAGTCAACATATTTTTCTAGTATGAATAGGGAAGGTATTTTCCAAATAAATCAAAATCTAGAAGTGTTTTGGATTTGTAGCTATCTGTCATCAAAATTAAACAAATCTAAGATGAATGGTTTGCTAAAACATCAGTGTTAGTACACATACTTAAGTAAACACACCTTTGAAAATAATTATGATTCTCTCTTCTGCCCCATCATTATCTTACAACAAGCTAAATGTGAATTAATTAATTTTCTCTGCACTGGGGAATACTTTCATTCAGTTATATTTCCTATAAAATTAGGCTACATTTATTACGTTCTGATTAATTCAGCCAACAGTCCAGTTAACTTCTTTGATGCTTAAGGTGTTTTACTACCTGGACAGTGTAAGATATTTGAAATCTCCTTATTTTTCTGAATTGTACTATAATACCAGTTTAAGTAAATGTCCTGAACACTATTGCAATGTAACGTAAGTAAATTCAGTTTGGCCAGTGGTGGCATATTAGCCTTAATATATTTTTTGTTCTTTGTCTCTCAGTAAGATTATATTTTGTACATATGATCAAGGTTGTGATTTTACTTTATGTTTCAGGTTTGCCACATGGGAAATGAAAAACCATAGATTTCGAATTGTTTGCATCTATGGATATATGTTGAAGAAAATTCACACTCTGGCTTGTAGTAGCCTCATTGCTGAAACTTGCTAAATGCTGTTTGGAGCCTTAATTAAAAAGAAAAATATCAATAATGGCTATGGTACTGAATGATACACCACGAGGGTGAGCCCACTACACCAGAATAAGGTCTGACGATGAGTCTGAGGATTTAATCCTGGTACCTGACAGCAGTCAGTTTACCGTTGCCTAGCATGCGGAGGTCTGTGTGACCCTCCAATGAGGGTGCCTCCTGTCATGCTGGAAGATGTTGCAGGCAGCATAACATTCACATGGCATCTCCAAAATGTTGTCTGTGATATGTGCTGAGTGTGAACTGTGATCGTAATTCCATCGATTAGAACCTTTAATGGAATTAAGTACAGAAACAAAATTCTCTTGGCATAGTTAGCAGTTTATTACTTACAAGGAGAGACATGTCAAATGCATACAATATAAACCTGTGAGGAATCTCTGAAGAAAACACAGAACAGTCCGTTTTTATGCAATTGAAAGAGGTGTGGTAAGACTGCTCATTCATTGTCTAAAGACAACATTTATTTTCTATCCTTCCTGCCCCCACTTCTTCCTCTATTCTGTCTTAGGTGTTTGGGAACATCGTAGAAGTAACTCTCAGACAGCTAGCCACCTTCCTGAAGAACAAAGGACAGATACCCTTATTGGTTTAGTCAGATTAACAGATGGTCAGAGGACCCAATGATCCATTGAAAGCATTCAGACATGTTACAAACATAGACCAGGGTAACATATCAAGTAATAGAAAATAAGACATTTCTAAAATATACATTATTGTAAAGAATTCCATAACAGAACTGGCTCTCATCTGTGAAGAGAACGGGGCGCCAATGGCAGACCTACCAATTCTTGTGTTCTCTGGCGAATGCCATATGAGCTGCACGGAGCTCGGCTGTGAGCACAGGTCCCACCTAGAGGTTGTTGGGTCCTCATGCCACCCTCATGGAGTCGGTTTCTGACAGTTTGGTTAGAAACATCCACATCAGTAGCCTGCTGGAGGACATTTTGTAGGGCTCTAGCAGTGTTCCTCCTCCTGTAGCAGATAGCGGTCCTGCTGCAGGGTTGATGCCCTTCTAAGGCCCTGCCCAGCTCTCCTTGTGTAATGGCCCATCTCCTAGTATCTCATCCATGCTCTTGTACATTGAGACACAGCAAACCTTCTTGCAACGGCAGGTATGGATGTGCCATCTTGGAGGATCTGGACTACCTGTGTAATGCTACCAGTAGTGGTACCGCCTCATGCTATCAGTATTGACAAGAACACTAGCAAAATGCAAAACTAGAGAAGAATCAGTCAGGAAGGAAGAGGGCAATTGTCTGTGGCCACCACCTGCAAGACCATTCCCTTTTTTGAAAGCTGAAATTCTGAACTCTTGTCTAATACTCATCTTTTGATCTTAAATCCAAATGTCTTCAGTGACCAACAAAAACAAAATAATTTGCCTTTCCGTTCCAATACTTTTGGAGGGGACTGTATATAAAGGAAACAGGATTGACCCCAGGTTTGAACCCTGCAGAACACCTCATGCAGTGGATTTGAAACATCTTCACACCCCTGTTAGAATGCCAGGTGCTTGTGATGTAAAAGAATGAGCCAAAAATAAATCACGTCAGAACTTTTTCCAGTTTCAATGCTATTGTCCGATTCAATTAATAAACAAACTGTAGTCTTCGAGGGGGAAACATAAAAAATAACCTTACAATAACCTGGTTGTATAAGTGTGCACACTCTTATAACTGGGATGTGGCTGTGTTCAGAATTAACCAATCACTTTCAAACTCATGTTAAATAGAAGTTATTACACATCTGCCATTATTTGTAGTGACTCTGATTAATCACAAAGTTCAGCTGTTTTAGTAGGATTTTCCTGACATTTTCATACATCTCAGAGCAAAAGCCATGGTCCGCAGAGAACATTGTTGAAAGATATCAGTCAGAAGGGTAAAAAATTATTTCCAAAGCATTAGATATACCATGGAACACAGTGAAGACAGTCATCATCAAGTGTAGAAAATATGGCACAACCGAGGCATTCCGAAGGACTGGACATCCCTCCAAAATATATGAAAAGACGAGAAGAAAACTGGTCTGGGAGGCTTCCAAGAGGCGTACAGCAACATTAAAGGTGCTGCGGGAATTTCTGGCAAGTACTGGCTGTGTGCTACATTTTGACAACAGTCTCCTGTATTCTTCTTATGAATGGGCTATGGGGTAGGGAGGCTTTTCCTTACAAAGAAAAACATCCAAGCCCGGCTAAAGTTTGCAAAAACAAGCATCATGTCTCCCAAAAGCACGTGGGAAAATTTGTTATGGTCTGATGAAGCCCAGGTTGAACTTTTTGGCCATAATTCTAAAAGGTATGTTTGGCACATCACCCAAAGAACACCATACCCACAATGAAGCATGGTGGTGGCAGCTTCATGCTTTGGGGCTGTTTTTCTTCAGCTCAAACCTTATTCAGTGTGGAGGGAATTCTGAACACTTCCAAATACCAGGCAATTTTGGTACAAAATCTTCAGGCGTCTGTTAGAAATCTGAAGATTCAGATGAAGTTCACATTTCAGCACAACAATGACCCAAAGCACACATTCAAATCCACAAAAGCATGGCTTCACCAGAAGATTAACATTTTGGAATTGTCCAGCCAGAGTCCAGACCTGAATCCAGTTGAACATCTGTGGGGTGATCTGAAGAGGGCTGTGCTCGCAATCTGACAAATTTGGAGCACTTTTGCAAAGAAGAGTGGGTATATATAGCCACGTCAAGATGCCATGCTAATAGACTCCTACCTAAAAAGACTGAGTGCTTTAATGAAATCAAAAGGTGCTTCAACAAATAATTAGTTCATGGGTGTGCACACTTATGCAACCAGTTTATTGTGAGTTTACATTTTTTTATGTTTCCCCCTCAAAGATTTCAGTTTGTTTTTCAATAGAATTGTTCATGTTATTGGTCACATTAAAGGGGGATAAAGTTCTGACATAATTTATCTTTGTCAATTTTTTATTTCATCACAAACACCGGACATTTTAACAGGAGTATGTAGACTTTATATCCACTGTATGACAGGCACAAAGGAAGACGTTATTGTTAAAGGACAAAACAAATTCTCTATTTGACTGATATAACTTGAACCAATCTAGCGCAATTCCTGAGATTCCCATCCAATTTTTACATCTGTCAATTAAAATATTGTGGTTTAGTGTTGAAAGCTGCACTAAGATCCAGTAACAACAAGACTGAACATTCTCCAGTCAGCATTCAACAAGTCATTTGTTACCTTAACCAGAGCAATTTCAGTGCTGACAAAAGCCTAACTTCTTGGAAATTGGCCTCTAGTTATTACAGAGGTGTAAAGATTAGATGTAAGGCTGAACATGTGCTAACTTAAAATTGTCTGGGACAACGTGTGTGGAGAGAACTACTTTTGTGTAGGTTTGTTTGTAACTTTGGTGTAAAAAAAAATCAGATTTGAATGCCTAAGCAAATTGTTTAGTTTTCTATACCAACCGTGGTAATAGCTGTAAAGTTATTATTTTTCCTCAGCACCCAGGCTGGAGCTGCATTTCTCTGTAGTTCATGGAAGAGCTCTACTTATCCCTCATTTGAGTGATGACTACTGACCACTGAGCAGTAATGACAGTAATGACACTAATGATGAATGACCCAGTTTATTTATGCTGAGCTTGGCGAAAGGGACTCAGGCTCACTCTTGGCATACTGTAACATGCGTATCATAGGAGTGTGCCAATCCTGGGCATGCTGTGATGGTGTGAGTATAACGAGTGCATAAATGTCAGGCAAAAATGGGCCAGAAACAAAACAAATGACAAAACAGACAAAACAATCAAAACAGACAAAACAGGTGCAACCTCGGGATGCACTGTTGCCATCACTCTTCTGCGTTGTTTAATACGCCAGCGAGGTGGAGCGCCAGGGAGGAAGGGGGGCCACGTTGCCATGCAGAGCAGATTTGACAGTATCCCCCCTGGTGTGGCTTTTGACGCCGGCGACCCAGACAACCCAAAGGGCAATGAACAGGCCGGCCTGGACAGTGAGCATAGAACTCCGATGTCAGGGTGTGGTCACAGATATCCATCGCCCAGAGCCAGCTGCGCTCCTCAAGGCCGTAACACATGCAGTCCACCAGGTACTGGACCCAGCTATCCATGATAGCGGTCACTCGATATACCGGACCCCCAGCGACCTATTTACCTCCCCAACATATCCCGGAAAACCTACTTAAGGAATGCCTGGAACACCACTGGCGCATTAGCTAGCCCTTATGGCAACCATGTATTCATATTGGCCCGACGCCGTGCTGAAGGCCGTCTTCCACTTATCTCCCTCTTGTTTACACACAATGTTGTATGTTCTCCAGTGGTCCAGCATAATGAAGAGGGGTGCCGGGGGCATCAGGTACCGGTATATCGTGGTGATGGCTGGGAGGTGGAATGGGTGGATGTGCCCCTGCTCCCGTGTCTCCTTGATGTAGGTCTCCATTGTGTCCGTTTTGGCCACAGAGTGTGGGTAGATCTTTTTCTTGGGGGGCATGGCCTCTGTCAGGTAAATGGCGCAGTCCCAGGAGTGATGTGGAGGGAGACACCAGGCCTTCAGGTGGAGAATACCTAAGATCTCCGTACTCTGGTGGGATGTTTGCTGGGAGGGCGCCCACAGGGCTCTCCACGGATGTGGCGCCACATGTCATCCTCAGGCGGGTCTTCCAGCACCCAGTCGACCATCCCAGGATCTTCTGCTTGCTCCAGGCAATGTTGGGTTTATGCTTATGTAGCCATGGAAGACCCAGGATGACTGGATGTATGGACGACATCATGCAGTCTCTCTCAATGACAGCTGTTGATGGTGAGCGTGAAACGGTGAGTCACGTTGGTTATTTAGCCAGACCCCACCGGACGGCCATCCAGAGTCTGCATGGGCATTGAGGACCTCAAACGGCTCAACGGCAGCCGAGAGCAGTGAACAGGGACTGGTCGATGAAGCACCCCACAGCCCTGGAGTCAATCAGTGCTGTAGTAGTGTGAGAGGGAAACCACCAGACAGTACAACCGGATAACAGAAAAGGCTTGCAATGTTGCATAAACTTCCCACAGGCCTTCAGTATGAATTATTTTGCATGAAAAGTTCACTCAAGTACAGGATCAGGTCTCCCGAAAATGATTTTCTAGACATGGCTCTCTTTTGCATGTGCATTGTCAGTGAATGCCAAAATAAACATAATAGCGTCAACTTATTTTGTCATGTTTCTGGGACTTTTGTGTCATTTTTCCTCTTCACAGTTGGTTAATGTTGACTTAACAGTGCTGGTCCCTCCCTTTCTGCCACTTAAAACAACATGTCTGTATTCCTGAAGTTGGTTGTATAGATAATAATAACGCCTCTTCTGATGAACTTATTTATCTACACTGGTAATAAACTGTCTGAGGATGTTTGTAGAGTAAGATGAGAGATGAAATTCTGCCAAAAATGCAATGTTGTGATGCACAGACTTTCTTTTATGAGTTACATGTCTCTTTACTCTTTATTGTCCTACAAGCCATTTTGAGCTTGCCCTTTTAATTGGTTCATCTGAGAACTATATGGTGAAAGTAGGACATTATTCTCATTATGTAGGAGAATTTGCTGCATAGGGAATTAATGTGGGGACTTCTTTGTAACTTCATTGTGTTGACACCTTGTTCTTGGTTTGTCCGTATAGTGTGCTGTTGGGTTACAATGGTACCATCTTTGCCTATGGCCAGACAGGCAGTGGAAAAACGTTCACCATCACTGGAGGAGCTGAGCGCTACAGTGACCGGGGCATCATCCCTCGCATGCTCTCCTACCTGTACCAGCGCTTTAGCCAGGTCAGTCCTGTGACATACTCAAATCATTTACGCTATACAAAAATAGCTGTTCTTTGATGTAAAAGTTCAAAATTTAAGTGTATTGCATTTTAGTTTCTTGTGGACAGGTTATACACACTTGTCAATGGTGCGATGTGTCAAAAGATTGTGGGCTGTGACAACTAACAAGTAAATTTTTTTTCACTTTGTGACAAAATAACATTATGTTATATGAAACAGCATATGTGTATTACCACACTGCCCAATGCTCTTCTCTGTTTTTGTCAACAAAACAAAAGCAATTACAAAATATAGCTGCAAGCAGCGATTAATGGGACCATGTAATGACAAAAGGATACTTTGAAACTTGGAATGTACATGTAACTGTGATTAAGCAATTGTCTTTACATACATTTCTGACTTCAATTAAAGCTGCATGCAGCAGTTAGTGGGTTACAGCATTTAGTTAGCATGAAAATGATGCAATGTTGTATGTAGGGTAAAAGACAAACTGTACACATCATGTGTCCAAACATTAACCCAATGTTGGAAGGATGTTTTATCCTGTACAGTGGTGACCCGGTGTCGCTTTTTACATACTGGTCTTTTTCATACAACACTTGAAGATCTTCATACAGTGGGGAGAACAAGTATTTGATACACTGCTGATTTTGCAGGTTCTCCTACTTACAAAGCATGTAGAGGTATGCCTTCTCACCAAGCTGCTTGCCTATTGTCCTGTAGCCCATCCCAGGCTTGTGCAGGTCTACAATTTTATCCCTGATGTACTTACACAGCTCTCTGGTCTTGGCCATTGTGGAGAGGTTGGAGTCTGTTTGATTGAGTGTGTGGACATGTCTTTTATACAGGTAATGAGTTCAGACAGTTGCAGTTAATACAGGTAATGAGTGGAGAACAGGAGGTCTTCTTAAAGAAAAACTAATAGGTCTGTGAGAGCCGGAATTCTTACTGGTTGGTAAGTGATCAAATTCTTATGACATGCAGTAAAATGCTAATTCATTATTTGAGAATCATACAATGTGATTTTCTGGATTTTTGTTTTAGATTCAGTCTCTCACTGTTGAAGTGTACCTATGGTAAAAAATACAGACCTCTACATTCTTTCTAAGTAGGAAAACCTGCAAAATCAGCAGTGTATCAAATACTTGTTCTCACCACTGTGCATAGATGCTAAATGTAAGACTACTTTAAGATTGGTCATTTGCTGCCATATGAGAAGAGTTTTAAGAGTTTTTTTCAAATAACTAAGATTGCTGAAAATACATGATGGATTTGAATGTCCAACTACACCTGAAGTTGTGTTTCTTGACACGTCACAAAATTAATTTGGGTACCTTTAAACCACTTTAACTCACAGGAATATGCAAAAAGGACATTTTTTTGCCTGAAAAATAATATCACTGAACTGGAACAAAGTGGGATTTTGGCATACTGTCGAAACCCTAATGACAAAGTCAATTGACATTGATTGCAAAATATCTTTATCTTTATTATTACAGCAAAACATTCTCAGCATCAGTGTAATAAAAGATGATAGCTCATGAATGTCACACTCACAGACACCTTTATAGTGAAAAGCTAAATGTTTCTCATTTACACATTGAAAATGGAAATTACTATTTGAAAGCTTAAGTTAAAATAAAATATTAAACCAAGCTGAGCGAGATAAGGTAGGTAATGAATTAGAGAAGTTACTTTTGTATATTAATAACAGTCACACAATTATCGTAGTTGAGTAGTTATGTCAAATACAGTGGGGCAAAAAAGTATTTAGTCAGCCACCAATTGTGCAAGTTCTCCCACTTAAAAAGATGGGAGAGGCCTGTAATTTTCATCATAGGTACGATTCAACTATGAAAGACAAAATAAGGGGGAAAAAATCCAGAGATTCACATTGTAGGATTTTTTATGAATTCTTTGGTAAATTCCTCGATAAAATAATTATTTGGTAACCTACAAACAAGCAAGATTTCTGGCTCTCACAGACTTGTAGCTTCTTCTTTAAGAGGCTCCTCTTTCCTCCACTCGTTACATGTAGTAATGGCACCTGTTTGAACTTGTTATCAGTATAAAAGACACCTGTCCACAATCTCAAACAGTCAAACTCCAAACTCAACTATGGCCAAGACCAAAGAGCTCTCAAAGGACACCAGAAACAAAATTGTAGACCTGCACCAGGCTGGGAAGACTGAATCTGCAATAGGTAAGCAGCTTGGTGTGAAGATATCAATTGTGGGAGCAATTATAAGAAAATGGAAGACATACAAGACCACTGATAATCTCCCTCGATCCGGGGCGCCACGCAAGATTTCACCCCGTGGGGTCAAAATGACCACAAGAACGGTAAGCAAACATCCCAGAACCACACGGGGGGACCTAGTGAATGACCTGCAGAGAGCTGGGACCAAAGTAACAAAGGCTACCATCAGTAACACACTACGCCGCCAAGGACTCAAATCCTGCAGTGCCAGACGTGTCCCCCTACTTAAGCCAGTACATGTCCAGGCCTGTCCGAGGTTTGCTAGAGAGCATTTGGATGATCCAGAAGAGGATTGGGAGAATGTCATATGGTCAGATGAAACCAAAATAGAACTTTTTGGTAAAACTCAACTTGTTGTGTTTGGAGGAGAAATAATTCTGAGTTGCATCCAAAGAACACCATACCTAATGTGAAGCATGGTGGTGGAAACATCATGCTTTTGGGCTGTTTTTCTGCAAAGGGACCAAGACGACTCATCCGTGTAAAGGAAAGAATGAATTGGGCCATGTATCGTGAGATTTTGAGTGAAAACCTCCTTCCATCAGCAAGGGCATTGAAGATGAAACGTGGCTGGGTCTTTCAGCATGACAATGATCCCAAACACACCGCCCGAGCAACAAAGGAGTCTCTTCATAAGAAGCATTTCAAGGTCCTGGAGTGGCCTAGCCAGTCACCTGATCTCAACAATAGAAAATCTTTGTAGGGAGTTGTAAGTCCGTGTTGCCCAGCGACAGCCCCAAAACATCACTGCTCTAGAGAAGATCTGCATGGAGGAATGGGCCAAAATACCAGTAACAGTGTGTGAAAACCTTGTGAAGACTTACAGAAAACGTTTGACCTCTGTCATTGCCAACAAAGGGTATATAACAAAGTATTGAGATTAACTTTTGTTATTGACCAAATACTTATTTTCCATCATAATTTACCAATAAATTAATTAAAAATCCTACAATTAGATTTTCTGGAATAATTTTTCTCATTTTGTCTCTCATAGTTCAAGTGTGCCTATGATGAAAATTATATATGTGTATGTGTGTATGTATATATGTGTGTGTGTGTGTATATATATATATATACACATACATACATACATATACACACATATATATATATATATATATATATATATGTATATGTATATGTTTATGTATATATATATGTATTTGTATATGTATGTATATGTATATGTATATATATATGTATGTATATGTATATATATGTATGTGTATATATGTATGTTTGTGTATATTTATCGACAACAAATAAGTTATTGACAACTCTTTCTATTGCGGGCCAGATGAACTAGGCTTCCCTGGTTATACAACTACAAAAGTAATATTTTTTTAAATGTTTGGAAAACGTTTTTAAAGTTACCAAAGTAATACAAAGTTTGCTAATATTTTTTTACAAGTGTGTAAACTTATTTATAACTATAAAAAACGTATATCGCTGTTTTACCTATATACATGACATGCATCCCTTTTACGCATCAGTGCATGCTTTTACTGTAATGCAACCTACATTACAACCCCTTAGGCAGTAAAAGAGTAGGGGTTTCCACGATTCTTCAAAAAAGTAAGTTATCGTCACCTATATAGATAGTTATTGTATCAATGACATTCAGGAATAAAAAAACACAATGTTGAGCCATTAGATTAAATAGCTTTGGCAGTGTAAAGTTTCTCCTATAACAACTCTCAGCAGACGTATTGCTTCATGGCTTAGTGGTTGAAGACACATTCTCTTATGTGGGAGACCCGACGGCCACAATATTGATTACTTATAATTGCGGGCCGGCTGGACTAGGCTTGCCTGGTTCCTTTACTTGTTTTTTACAAGAAATGTGACGAATATAAACATAAAGGTCTTCTTTTCAAGGGGAAAATAAAATTATAAAATTGACTTATTTTGAATAATATTTTAAATAGGATTGGAATTTACACAGACATTTATCATTCATAGCCTAAACCTTTAGATGGTTAGCACTGGAATCTCGCTTATGGCAGCATATGCCACCACTGTTTGGCCACTTGAGTTTACTTGTATGTTATATTGCAATTGTTTTCAGGACAAATAGAATTTTCAGCATCAGAAAAATATGCATACTTAAAAAGTCTGATTCTTTCACCAAACAATATAACTAGGAAGTTATTTGAAAATTTCTGAATGTAATATATTGTAGAACTGTATGGAAGTGTGTCAGGTTTCCCCAGTGCAGAGCATATTAATGAGTTCAACGTTTGCTTGTTGTAAGATGTTGGTGTCAGAACAGATGATCATTATTATTTTCAAATGTATGTTTACTTATTGTAGTGGCACTCCGTCTGTTCTGAGTCTTCTGTACCACAATTTTGAGTTCAGTCTTAGAAACTATTAATTGACACGCGAGTGAGACAAGTAAATCTTCCATAAAAAATGTTTACTAGAAAACTTAGAGTTACAAGTTCACACGGTCAAAAAACTATATCGCTTCCAACATCTCTGAGCTCAAATCTAAACTAAAAGTTCCATACGCAGGTATAACACTGACGTAACGTCATCTGATTGGAAGCTTACATTCTTACAAGTTATTCAGCTTTTAAATGCAATACTAAATTATATAGTTCAACCTAAACATTCTTTCAAATCCTAATGAAATTATTTATCTTCAGATACCTTTTTAAAT
>JACXGJ010013640.1:0-15966 GCA_016801105.1 Esox niger | reverse complement strand
AAGTTTTACATAGTCTAAATTGTAAAGAGAGGTACAGACCCCCTGGAGTGCGCATCTCACTCACACAAACACCATTGTGGGTGGGGGGGGTCTGCTTGAAATGGGGTTTTGACTTGTTTGATCTCCTCGGAGGAGAAACAGATTTACTGGTGACATTATCAACATTGGGTTTTCTAATTTGGCTTCAATTAATACTGTTTTCATTATTTTGGTTTTGAATTGGTTACGACCATCAGCTATCTCTCAAACAGCAAGTCTGGGTTCAGACCTGCCTTGAGATTTTTTTTAAAGAAAATTGTAACTATTACTTTGAGAGTTTATCTAGTACATACGAGAGTTGAAGAGTAAAAAAGGATGGAAGTTGTATCTGGATTCTTTGTTTCCCTGGGTGAAAGTGTAACATATTTCAAGATCTAGATTACTTTTAGTTAATTGAGACCCTCACACCCTGTTTTAGGACAGGGTCTGGAGAGACAGGAAAAAAAGGGGGGGTTGTGATCTATGACAAGATTGCAATGTCTTTAGATGTTCTGGGGTAAATGAGAAAAGGCTTGGAGGAATTCACACTGGGTTTCATCTGGTAGAGCAATTAATGGCTGAATAATAGTTATGTTCTTCGAGATGGTGTGAAATGTTTTGATTTACAATGAGGTGTTAGATCATTTAAGTGCATCAAAGGTGAATTTGATTGTAGGTCCAAGATAAAACAATCAAATGTACTTATATATCTACTGAGATCTGGTTAGATGATGAACTAAGAATTGTTTAGGAACTATTCTTTAAGAGCGATAGTTTGCTTACGTGAAATTATCTTAACTGATGAGTAATTGGAACAATAATAGGAAGTTGTTCTTCTGTTCTTGTAGGTTTGTTGATTGTTGGCAAACGCTCAAGGATGGAGCACGGAGCCGAGAAAGAGACCTGTGATGCGGAGGTCCTACGGGACCATACCACCACCCTGGCCAACCAAGGCGCCACGATGACTCACCTCGTCCAGGCAGTTCAGCGCCTAGAGTTGGCCCAGTCCGCTCCCGCAGCACCGGTTGTATTAACGCCTCCCCAGCCTGCATCTCCAGGTCTCGGAGCGATGCACATCCCGCTCCCCCGGGATTACAACGGGACGGCAGACCGCTGCCAGGGTTTCCTGCTACAGGTGGACATCGCACTCTAGGCGATTCAACCTGAGCCGACTGATGCCCAGAAGATCTCCTTGCTCGTCTCCTGCCTGTCCGGTAAAGCCCTGGAGTGGGCCACCGCCGTCTGGTACACCGAGGGGCCCTTCCAGGGCAGCTACGCCAAGTTTGTCCGTTGCTTCCGGGTCGTGTTTGATCATCCTCACGAGGGAAGAGAGGCGGGCGAACGGCTGTTCCACCTACGGCAGGGGACAAGATCGGCGCAGGAGTTTGCACTGGAGTTCCGAACCCTGGCAGCGAGTTCTGGGTGGAACGACCGGACACTTTTCGACCACTACCGCTGTAGCCTTCGGGAGGACGTCCAAAGGGAGCAAGCATGTCGAGACGTGACCCTCTCTTTTGAGCAGCTGGTTGAAACATCGATCCGTCTCGATAATATGCTGGCTGCCCGAGGACGTCCTAGCGGGGGCCCGGCTGTTCCACCCCACCACCTGGACACCGCATGGGGACGGCTGCACTCCCTGGCAGAGAGCGAGGAGGAGGAGAACAGAGGGGATTAGCTCCGCGCTAGGGTCAGCTTTGTTAAGGAGTGTACTGTCCCAGTCCTTATGATCACCTGCAACCAACACTGCAAAACTATTTCATATAATGTTATTGATTCCCCCACATTCCCTGTAGTTCTGGGTTTCCCCTGGCTGTCTCTCCATGACCTTCTCATTTCCTGGTCTAGTCAGGTCCTTTCGGGGTGGTCGCGGAAGTGCCAAGGTAGGTGTTTGGGTGTTTCCGTGGGTTTGACCACGGTGAAATGTCCGGACAGTGCTCCCGCAGTGTCAATTCCTCCCGAATACAGGGTCTTCTCCAAGGCTAAGGCCACTGTATTACTGCCTCATAAGCCGCACTCCCAAAGGGTCGCGTGTATCCCCTGTCCCGCACCTAGACTGCGGCGATGTCCGCGTTTCTTCTTTGTGAAAAAGAAGGTCGGTGGTTTGCGCCCGTGCATTGATTACAGGGCGCTGAACAAAATCACCATCCCGTTCCGCTACCCTCTCCCCTTAATTTCTGCGGTGGTCGAGAGAATGCACAGGGCCCGCTTTTTCACAAAATTGGACCTATAACCTGGGTACGGGCCTCAAACCCAGTACTAGTGGGACTCTAACCTAGAGTTTCCTTTAGCATTCGGGGTATCCCTAATTCCCCAGGACTCAAACCCAGCACCCTATGGGACTCGAACCCAGGGTCTATTTCCTTGTCAGGAAATAGGGTAGGTTGCCAAACCTAGAATCTAGAAAACGAGAAGATCTATACTTCTCTGGCCTCAAACAATTCTCTTTTACTGTAGAATTCGGGAAGGTCTAAACTTTCCGGGTGTGACGACTACGCCATCTACTGCCCATCCTCCCCCTGCAGGAGGCGGGCTTCGGCATTCTACGTCTGAAATTCATCACTATTGTTTTTTGCTCCCTGGGATTTAAGGCCGGGTGTTTTGTTTTGTGAAAGCACTTTGTGACAACTGCTGATGTATAAAGGGCTTTATAAAATAAATGTGATTGATTGATTGATTGACGTCACCGGCCTTCTGACACCATTGCCCATCTCATCAACTCATTGCACCTGTTGTCTCGTCTAGCGCACCTGATCATCATTCAGTCATTCCCCTCAGTATATATGTTCCCTCTGATCCCTTTGTCTTTGTGTATTATTGTCTCACTGCTATTAGCATTGTCAAGCTCCATATTAAATGATAACAGACCCTACGCCTCCGCTGTCCGCTCCTCCTTGCTCACCGATACGAGCTGACACCGGGCCTCAAACCCCTCTTTTTACCGACGAGTTTTGTTCTCCCTATTTTAGTACTGTCCAGTCAAGACACTTCTAGTTCAAATTTTGTAATTTAGCCAAATGTGCAGATATGATGAAACAGGTTCTGCTTACCTTATCTGATGCGGCCGTGAAGCGTCTGTGTCTGTCGTGGTCAGTGAAGTTTTCGAATTCGGATCTCCTTCTCATCCCGGACGAGCCCCCAAGTTATTGAAGTGAGAATAAAAACACTTCCCTGAGTTGGTTGATGAGAAGTGATCACTAGGAGACAACTCGTATTTACAGCAATTAGCTTTGTTGCATTTTACGTACAGATATATCTGGAGACAACATGGCACCCAGGCCAACAGAGTCTGACATACTAACAGCACACTTGGTTTTTATAGCATAAGCCCCCACCGCTGTTTTCTGTCTTTTCTGCTTGTTCTGCTTTTCTGAGTCAGGCGGCAATGCAAGACACATATGGGTGCGGTGTTTGTTGTTCAACACGTATCTTATCAGTAACTGCCGTCTTCTAGTTTCCTCGTTCTCCACCTAGCCAATCATCCTACAGATATAGCCTTTTCTCCCCTTACACGGTATCTAGCTTATTACTCTAGCGGTCTATCAATGTTCCCCAACTGCCCAGCACAATTAGCATATTGCCACACCACACTCACAATAGTCAAGGATGGGTGGTAGGTCGGTACACGAGCGGGCAGCAGAAGTGCAGTCAGGGAGCAAGCAGAGTAGTCAGAGACAGGCAGAGGATCATGAGAGATCAGACATACGGGTAGGGCACAGGCAGAATAGTCGGGAATGGGCAATGGGTCAGTACACAGAATATCGAGTTTGTGAAGAGCGAGATGTGGCATGCGAACATAAACCATTGATCCGGCAGGGAAGAGGTGACAGGGAGCTGAATAAATAGGGTTTGGTGAAGGGGTGATTGGGAACAGGTGCGTGCTGGGAAGCGACCGCGTGACAGTTCCCCACACCCCAATGGACGCCCCCAGGTGGACCACCCGCGGCGTCAGGACGCTGGCGATGGAAATCCTGGAGTACTGAGGGATCCAGGATCAAGCAGCGAGGATTCCAACAATGTTCCTCAGGTCCATACCCCTCCCAGTCCACCAGATACTGGACCCCGCGGCCACAGTGCCTGGGGTCCATGATGTGCCGAACTGTGTACGCAGGTTCCCCGTCAATGACACAGGGAGCGGGATTTGACACGGGGAGCGGGAGGACGCGGAGGAGGGGGAAGAAGTGGACTGTGGAGTACGGGTTTTAGGCAGGAGACGTGGAAGGTCGGGTGGACCTTGAAAGACAGGGGCAGCTTTAGCCTGACCGCCACAGGGTTGAAGACGAGGTCCACCGCGAAAGGGCCAATGAACCAGGGGGAGAGCTTGCAGGAGTAGGTATGCAGGGACAGGTCTGAACAGCCATACCTTGTCCCCCATGGAATAGGTACACGGCAACGGTTGGCACCTGCATGGTAGTTCCCAGCAGACCGAAGCAGGGTGGACCTGGCGCAGTGCCAGGTGTGGTGGCAGTGACGGATATGTGCCTGGACAGAGGGAACAGACAGATCCCTTTCCTCAGACGGGAAGAGCGGGGGTTGGAACCCGAAGAGGCACTGTAAAGGGGACATGCCAGTAGCGGATGTAGGTAGGGTGTTGTGGGCATACTCCACGCACAGTTGCTGGGAAGACCATGTAGTGGGGCTTGCGGAGACAAGACAACGAATGGAAGTTTACAGGGCTTGGTTGGCTCTGTCGACCCCGATCGGAGACGAGGTCGACAGGCAGGCCGTAGATACTGAAAACCTCCCTCACCAGTATGGCTGCCATCTCTTTTGCTGAGGGAATCTTGGGCAAGGGAAGAAACCTGGCAAACTTGCTGAACCGGTCCATGACGGTCAGCACAACCATGTTGTCATCAGAACAGGGCAGCCCGGTGACAAAGTCCAGGGACAGGCGGGACCAGGGACGTCGAGGCACGGGTAGAAAACCGGAACTGGGCCGGTTAGACGGCTTATTCTGTGCGCAGGCGGGGCAGCCGGCTATGTATATCCTTCCTCATGGATGGCCACCAGAATCGCCTACCGAGAAAAGCCATTGTGCGTTCCAGGCCGGGATGGCACGAGTTTGGAGGAATGGGCCCAGTCTAGTATCGCCGGCCGAACCGAATCGGGGACAAACAGGCAACTGGGGGGATCATTTCCTGGTCCTGGGTTACGGAGAAGGGCCACCTTTACGGTAAGTCTGCGCCCTAAAGCCAATGCCGCCACTCCTCCAGTGCGAGGTGAATCAGGTCTTCAGATCCTGGAAAGCTTCCTCTGCTTCCCGCATCCAGGTGAATGGTCTGGCACACTAATTTTGGGCAGTCAACGTGGCGATCACCCGGTTTCTTATGAACTGCCGATAAAAGCTACCGAAAACCAGGAATCGCTGCAGTTCCTTCCGGGAGTTGGGGACCGGCCAGTCCACTACCGCCTTAACTTTGGACGGATCCATCCGAACCTGCCCTGCGGAAAAGATATATCCTAGGAAGGAGACGGTGGCGGCATGGAATTCACACTTCTCCGCTTTTATGTACAAGCGATTCTCCAGAAGGCAGTATAGGACTTGGTGGACATGCTGAACATGTTCGGCTGGAGTCTTGGAGAAAATCAAGATATCATCCAGATAAACAAATGCAAAGCGCCTGATCAAATCACCCAGCACGTCGTTGATAAAATTTTGAAATACCGCCAGCGCGTTGGTGAGGCCGAATGGCATCACTAAATATTCAAAGTGTCCCATGGGGCTATTGAAACCCGTTAGCCATTGGTCCCCCTACTTTATCCTCAGCAGGTGGTAAGCGTTACGGAGGTCTAGTTTAGTAAAAATGGAAGCCCCCTGCAAGGAATAAAACGCAGAATTCATCAGAGGGAGGGGATATTTTTGATGTTGATATTGTTTAGACCAGGATAATCGATAAACGGGTGGAGGGAACTGTCCTTCTTCCCTACAAAAAAGAAACCAGCGGCTAGGGGGGAAGATACATATACATCCCGAGTCCAGGGACTCCCTAATATACCTCTCCATGGCCTCCCTCTCGGGCTTGGAGAGACTATAAAGGCAACTCTTGGGAAAGGTGGACCCGGGAAGAATCTCGATTGCACAGTCGTATGGCCTGTGCGGAGGGAGCGAGAGTGCACGGCGCTTGTTGAAAACCTCCCCAGTGTTGTGGTACTCTGCCGGCACACCTGTCAGGTCAGGTAGCTGGGGGCTGGGATTCTGGTCGGGCTTGGTCGGTAGGCAGGCCGCTCGTAGGCAGTCTGCCCGCAGACCAGTCGATGGCTGGGTTGTGCCTAACCAGCCATGTATGTCCCAGAACCAGCGGGACGTGGGGGGTGTTGGTGAGGAGCAACCGTATGCTTTTGGAATGATTTCCTGACATTAATAACCGTACTGTTTCAGTCCGGGAGGACTGTTCGGGAACAGGTGGGTTCCGGGGTTCGGCTCGTTGGTCATGTCCCTGTGACTAACGAGCTCCGTCTGTCTCCTCTCCTCCGAGGACAGGCAGTGATGTAATGGCCTGGGGTGCCACAGTACAGACAACTGTGGGTTTTCGTCGGCGCTGTCGTTCGTGTCGTCAAACCAAAACCAAAAACGGACCACCTGCAGTGGCAAAGGATCTGGGGTTTTCAAACTGCCCTCAGCTCCTCGGGGCGTGGGGAACGTGAGTTCGGGTGGAACCGGGAGACTTGGGGAAGGGGATAAGGTGCGTAATCTCTACCTCCTGCACTCCCGTGCGCGGTTGTCTATCCGTACTGAAAGAGCGATTAGTCCATCCAGGTTCTCCGGTTCCAGATAGGAGACCAGGTCGTCTTTCAAGGTCTCGTTAAGGCCGTTAACGTATGTAGCTTGCAGCGCCTCCTCATATATTTGATTGATTGATTGATAAATCCTGGCATTGTCGTCCTGGAATATGCCTGTGCCACCTGGGAAGAAAAATTCAATTTATAAGATAGACTGGTTATTCAGTAAATTGGAAAGTTGGAAAAATGGGAAAAAGCAGGAGATGGCGGAGCGGCACATGATTAATTTGTGGGCAAAACAATGATAAAGATTTAATGACACATCACCACCCCCAACATCACCATAGTCTTTATTGTCTAACTGCCTCCCATAGTGGCATTCTTAATATAACACCCACATACATAGCAATGACATATCTTCCTCTGCAATTTATATGAAAAATTCCTGCTTCCTGCTTTCATGCCTGTTAGTCACAGAACGCAACTCTCCTGATTCCTGCCTCTTGCCAGTCTTTTTCTTTTCTTTTTAATTTTCTTTAAATCTTTTACCTATGTTTCATATTTGTTTTGTATTTGTTTTATTCAAATTTTCTAAATTTTAAGTAAATATTAAAGAGGGCCTCAGTATAGTTCTTTAGCATTTTTTTGTAAATTTTTCCAATGGAGGAGCTAAGACAGCTGTTGGAGGAACAGATCAACCGCTTAGAAGATTTAGACACCAGAGCACTTCTCCTGTTGGATTGTGGGTCCAAATGCTAATGCTAACATAGCACAACAGACTAACCTAAGGCTAGAGAGCTCTAATGATTGCCCAATACTTGACTGAATGAAGTCAAAACGGGTGAATATATATAAGCAATTTCAGAGCGAGCGACTGAATGAGATGATAACACTGCTTGAAATACGTGAGAGGGAACAATTCATTGGGTTGAGCTACCAAACGCTAACGGACAGACACAGATTGGTATACATGGGATTACTTCAAATCAAGTCCACTCTGTCACGGACCTGGCTGACACTCTCCATTGGACATGTGCTAACGGCACTGGATTAACCGCAGAGGCTTTCAAACCAGCCTTCCCCAATTACACATCTTACTGGCACAGCACCGGGGCTAGGCCGAAGGCATCCTCTCCAGCAGGGACCTGGTCTGACAAGAAATCAAATAAGAGAGCACCAACCCTCAATCCACCACCTGAACTCACACTGCAAAACAGGTATACTCCACTGACCCGGAATGAAATGTGTGTGAATGAACCCAGGGAAGCTAACACTAGCATTAGGGCTAACCAAAATCCAAGAAATAGCCCTAAAACCACTGATAGGACGAGGGAAAGAAGACATTTTGCTAACTATAAACCTGAAACTTCCTTAATTAGAAACGACATAACCAAGCATCTCAGAATGGCAAAGACTGAAATCCTAACCATGGCTGACATTGAGAGCTAACAAAAATGTTGCCAGTTAGTCTTCCTACACAGCAGATTATTGTCCACACAGGGTCTTTTGACATTCTACAAAGGAAAACTGGCTTTGAGATCCTGAAAGAAAAACATATACACTTCTTGAGAAAATAAACAACTTTCAACAACATGTTTTCATCTCAGGCCCAATTCCAACCTTGGGGAAAGGAATTGAATCTATTAGCAGGCTCCTTGGGCTGAATACGTAGCTTCCATCGGCATGCCTCAACCACGGGATAAAGTTTATTGAAAATTTCAATAATTTTTTGAACTGTAAACACTGCTTAAGACCTGATGGGGTTCATCCAAACATCATGGGATGCCGGCTACTTGGTGCCAACATACGTAACGCTCTTGGAATGCCATGTTCAAACAAGATAAGCATGAAGGACAGAACTCAGAGACAAAGTATCCACCCCCCCTCTTCTGACCCTCTAACTACAATCACCCAATGTTTCAAGAAGTTGTCCTTGTCCCAAACAGGGGCACAACAAATCCCATCATCCCCTACACCACACTCACCCTCTCCACCTTAATCAAACTCCCCCTCCCCCCTCTACCACACTCACCCTTATCCTTCCACCACACTCACCAATCAGAGCTCGTCTTTCCAAATGCCCCACCCCTCCCCCCGTGTAAAACGATTGCTTAGACAACTGCCACATCCTCAACAACCTTGTCCTTTATTTCCACAGAGCACAGATCATAGTCGATGATGTGCTTCGGATCCCTGCTATAGTGAAAATAGCAATGCTGACTGTTTTGAGTACAAGCTAGGACCCAGTATCTCTATTCCTGTGTTGATTAGAAACAGAAAGAATCATGTCCATGCAACTTATAAAGTAAACTTGTCAAATCTGTTAACTGTAACATGTCAACCTACTAGTCCAGGAACCCCTATTTTATCTATTAAGCTGGCTTTACTTAATATCAGATCTCTTGGTAAAGGACATTATAATATCCTACAACCTAGATTTTATGTTTTTAACTGAAACGTGGCTAACTGAAGATATTGGTGCTACTGTTTTTAACGAGACAGGACCTGAACAATTTGGCTATATGAATACGTGTTGAAATTGTAGGAAAGGAGGTGTGGCTGCACTATTTAAAGATACATATTAGTGAAAAGTAAATATTTCTGCAGCCAGCGCCCCCTGCTGCCCAGGAACCGCAGTCAGCCCTTTACACCGCCCAGCGGTCGTCGTCCCCAGCCCCTCACGCCGCCCAGCGGTTGTTGCTGCCAGCCCCTCATGCCGCCAAGCGGTCGTCGCCGCCAGCCCAAGGACTGGCCGCTGCCCGCCGAGGACTGGCCACCGTCGGCGAGGACTGGCCGCCGCCCGCCGAGGACTGGCCGCCCGAGGCGCCCTCTACTGTCCCGGCCGCTCCGCCACCGCCTGAGCCCATGGCGCCCTCTACTGTCCCGGCCACTCCGCCTCCACTGCCCGTCCCGGCCGCTCTGCCTCCACGGTCCGTCCGGGCCGCTCCGCCTCCACTGGTTTCTCTCGCGCCCTCCCCTGGGGTAGTATTCCTTTGGGGGGGGTACACTTTTTTCCCAATGGTCACAAACTCATCCCAGTCTCCTTCATTTGTCTTGTCCCCAATTGTCTCACACACCAGGTCCCAATTAGGTCATTAGTATGTGTTTAAATGTTTCTCCTCTGCTCCCCTCATTTGTCAGTCATTGTTCCATGTTACGGTGTGTTAGATGTTGGTGGTGAGTTTTGTTTTCATTCATTTACTCTGTCAGTTTGTTTCTCAGTGCTCAGTGTTTTGTTTTAATAAAAGATCAGCACCGACTACCACTTTGCCTGCGCCTGGTCCATTCGCTCCACTACACCCGATTGTGACAGGTGGCTATGACATGGGGAGTTCCACAGGGATCAGTTCTCGGACTGCTTCTGTCCAAGAACTGGGCACATAAATACCTGGATGAACCCAAATAAAACTCAGACCTTACATTTAACAGTCATATCAAATCGGTTACCAAAACAGCACTCCATCACATGAAAAATATATCCAGAATCAAAAGCCTGGTGTCCCAAAAAGATCACTAGAAGCTCATCCATGCTTTTATCTCTAGTAGGGTTGCATCCTGTAATGGCCTCTTCACTGGACTTCACAAAAAGACTGTAAAACTGCTGCAGCTCATTCAGAATGCAGCTGCTAGATTGTTAACCAGGACCAAGAGGACAGAGCACATCACTCCAGTTCTTACATTTTTGCATTGGCTCCCAATCTGTTACAGAATAGATTTTGAAGTGGTGCTTTTAGTTTATAAATCTCTGAATGGTTAGGGACCAGAATACATTTCTGATATGTTTGAAGAATATAAACCGAGCAGGGTTCTTAGATCCATGAACTCAGGTCAGCTAGTAGAGCCCAGAGTCCAAACTAAACATGGAGAAGCTGCGTTTAGCTGTAATGCTGTACACAACTGGAATAAACTACCAGATGATCTTAGACATTCACTTAATGTGTCCATTTTTTAATCCAGGAAAAAAACACTTATTTTTTCACGTTGCCTATGACTGAGCTCTTAAACTTAACCACACTGTGAGCCTTAAGGCTTCCTCTGTTTTTATCACATACTTAACTGACAGCTTTTGTAGATTCCTATGTTTCTTATTTGTTTCATTAATTATATTTTCTTATTCCATGCTTAATTATTATGCTTTATTTTATATTTCTCTTTTTGATTTATTTCATTATTAAAAGTATATACTGCTATTGTGACAACTATGCCATCTGCTGCCCATCCTCCCCCTGCAGGAGGCGGGCCTCAGCACTCGATGTCACCGGCCTTCTGACACCACCGCCCATCATCAACCCATCACACCTGTTGTCTCGTTTAGCACACCTGATGATCATCCAGTCATTTCACCCAGTATAAAGGTTCCCTCTGCTCCCTTTGCCTTTGTGTGTAAATGTCTCACTGCCGTGAGCAGTATTCAGCTGTGCTATATTAAAAATATAGAAACCGACTACGACTCTGACTCCTCAGTCCGCTGCTCCTCTCTATCGCGAAGCTGACAGGTATCTTTTACCAATCATTATGCAAGATCTGGTGCAAGCAGAGGAATAACCTCTGTAATTGTTACAATCTCTGTTTTAATTCCATTGCATATTGTATTTGATTTTCACTGTAAAGCAAATTGAATTGCTTCTATGTATGAATTTTGCTATATAAATAAACTTGCTATCTACCTGATTTGTTTAATGACTTATAGATAAGGGACTGCTTTAATTAGATATTAAGGCTCTATTACACTACACAAAGCAAACATTATCAATCCACATACACAGCTTTCAGGAAATGTTAATCGAACTAAATTTGAAATTGAAACAGATTGGAAGAGCCACACAGAGGCAGAATTTAATTAACCAAACAATGCATCACTTATTCTCCTCTACGATGAAATCAGAGATGGTACTGTGGATCATTCTTTGTATGTGTATAAGTGCACCACAGGGATATGTGGGTGCATTATGCATCTTCCCATATAGAGTCAACAAACTTTATAAAGGCTGCGGATGAAAGGAATTGGGGATAATTTTTTTTTTACATGGAAACGTACCTACTGCTTTTGCCATGAAAGTCTTTAGTACATTTTTCGAGGAAGGAATTGTTCAACTATTTGCCAACTGTCTCTCACGCGCCTCAATTTGTTTCCTGGACATCGTGACTTACAAATGAAGCACTGGTTAGCTATACATTATGCAATTTAAGTAACTAGCTATGGTCTATTACTTCTCGCTGGATTTGTTTCAGTTAATTGTATATGTCAGTTAAAAGACTTGCAACATGTCTCATGAGACGACAAGAAAATATGATAGCAAAGCAAATATGATAGAGAAAACAACATCAATTGAAAATGGCCAGAAAAGATCAAGTGCTTAGTATTCTTCCAAAACAGGCCTTCTGCCTTTCTTTACTGGAAATCTTGTGTGGCAGAGTAAGACAGTACCTGACAATCCAGCTGCCAGACTGATAAACACAACTTGTACTGTTATAATGTTCACCTGGCACAGCCAGATGAGGACTGGTCACCCCTCTGAGCCTGGTTCCTAGCCATTGTGCTTCAACATTGTTGTTGCTTGGTCCTTGGGGTTCAGGCTGGGTGTTTTATAAAAGCACTTTGTGGCAACTGCTGATGTAAAAGGGCTTTAAAATGCATTTGATTGATCTGATTGATTGGCTTATATCACTCTAGGGATTTGACAGGTGGGCAGGACTTTATTAAACCTTCATTTCGACAAGGAACACAGACTTATACCACAAACTCACAGACTGGGACTCTTTAGTAATGCTGGGCTATGCACATTGTTAGGTTCTGTTTGGTTTAGATTTTGTTTTTGTTTTTGGACAGTGGCCTGTTCTGTCGGGTTTGTCATTTGCTTTTGAATGTAGCTTTATTGGTTTATTGGTTATACCTGTGCCTTCTTTAGTCCCTCGTTGCATCCCTATTTAAGTTCCTCCTGCCCAAAGGGTTTCTTGTTGATTATTGTGTGTGAGTTCATGTCTACCTCTGGGCTGCTTGTGAGTCTTTCTCGATTAAATTACTTTTGTTTCTTGAATCCTCTGCGCCTGTGTCCTACTACCCATGCTAAACCGTGACAGAATTACCAATCTTAACCAAAGGATGCTTGGATTCTGGAGAGCTGGTCATCACTGGTGTCAGCTAAGACCCACCATGTGCTTGATGGCTGGCCCTGAGTCCTACCCGGTCTACTCCAAGCCCTGTTCCCCAGCCTCCTCCATATCGTGTTGACTGGAAAGGCAATAGGCTGGCCTTCAGTCCCTGCTCCGCGCCATGCTGCTGCCCAGAGTCCACCCCAAATTGTTTTTGGGGGGTGGCGCTATTTGGCCTTCTATAGGGCCCTCCAATGGGGCCCGAGCTGGAGTGGGTCCCAGAGGAACCATTGCGGCCACCACCACCAGAGTAGTTGTAGGGATTCCAGCTGCCTCCCCCAGAAGGGTGGGACAATGAGCCCCTGCCACTCCCCCCGCTCTGTCCCTGCATCCATTCTTGGACCTGAGGCAGGGCCGCTGCCACTTCCTGTTTCTGAGGTGGGGTCACTGTCCTCCGCCCATTAGTGTTTGTGGTCCCCGTCCTGAGCCGGAGCCTCTGCCTGTTACAGCCGGGGTCTGTACCTTGATGGGGGTGAACTGTTAGGTTCTGTTTGTTGGGTTTAGATTTTGCTTTTGTCTTTTGAACATGGCCTGTTCTGTTTTTTTTTCTTTGCTGTTGAACGTAGCTTGTCTTTTTGTTTGATTGGTTACACCTGTGCTTTATTTGCTTCCTCATTGTGTACCCATTTAAGTTCCTCCGGCTTGTGTTCATGTCGATGTCTGTAATGCTTGTGAGTCCCTCGATTTAAATAACTTTTGTTTCTTGAATCCTCTGTGCCTGTCCTACTACCCATGCTAAACTGTGACACATACAGGTGCATCTGAAATAACTAGAATATCGTAGAAAAGTTCATTTTTATCGGAAATTCTAATCAAAAAGTGACATTTTCATACAGTGAGGGAAACAACTATGTGATCCCCTGCTGATTTTGTATGTTTGCAGACTGAGAAAGCAATGATCAGTCTATAATATTGATAGTTGGTTAATAGGCAGCATTCCTCCTCCTCCAAACACGGCGAGTTGAGTTAATGCCAAAGAGCTTGATTTTGGTCTCATCTGACCACTTTTCACCCAGTTCACCAATGAATCATTCAGATGTTCGTTGGCAAACTTCGAACTTTCTTGTCCTTTACGGCGTAGTGTGTTACCAATTGTTTTCTTGGTGATGTTAGCTTCCATTCAGGTGATATCCAAGAACAAAAGATATGCAACCAGAAAGTCAGGGGAGAGACATCTTTATTCAGCATGAAACGTCGATGTTAACAGCATATAGTTTATCTCATAACCTTCTACATTTAAGTAAAATTCTCCAACTTCTATTCCAAATCGTGGCGGTTAGCCAAATTCTAATCTTTTTGATTTTAAACATTATCATCAACGCAATAAATAAGTTTGACTCCAAATTACATAGTGAATATGACAAAGCACAACAAACAGGCTATTTCTTGAATACTCATTAAAACATGTTAAAGCATGATTGAACAAAACAGGCTATTTCGAATGCCTATTAAAATATGCTATTTACCATCAAAGTGCTTTTCAAACTACATGTAATATTTAATTAAATAAGCTTGGCTATTACCAAGGAAGGTTGTCAGGTTTCCTTGATAAGTTCCAGCTTCATTCAATGGTTAGGTATGACACGTTTTAGGAAATTAACATTTAAGAACTCTAAGAATCAATGATTATAAAAGCTCATGTCAGTTTCTAGTATCGTCCATAATTCCAGGATCCCATAAGAGAGAGACTCCATCTCAAGACTACTGTCGGTCGGCCTGGTGGTGAAACAGAATGAATTCACGTACATTCGGCATGGCTCCTTTGTCTACTTTCCCGCCTCACGACTGTCGTCCCCTCTTCTTGTTCCAACTCTTCGTATGTACCATACGCTCCATCTGTCCATAAACAACTTCCTCGGAATCTATCTCGTTTAACCGGAAAACTTTATTTTTCTTTCTGTCCATTTCGATTCTTCTTTCTTGATTTTGAACATGAATTAAAACATCAGGGCTGCAGTCCCTCTACCACGTTGTTATTTTCTTTGACTTTAATTGTACAAATATCTGCCTAGCAAGGACTTCGAGATGAATAACAAAGGTTTCTCACTTAAATAAGAGTGGCCTATATTAGGGCTTCATTTCCATCACAACAGGGAAAATGTTTTATCTTTATTTGAGTCTTTGGGCTAAGACTAAAAAAACATCATCTTTCATAGTCAACATGAGTCTTGTGTGTCCTCACCACAGGTTTCCAATGCCTAAAAAGCTAAATTCCTAGGTGTTTCCTTTTGTTCCAAATGTGTTCATCTGGATTCCCATGCTGATATTAATGACTTGTTCTTTTAGAGTGATTTGATTTGTCTATCAATCATCGATCCGGGTCGTAACGGCACCAACTGTTAGCTTCCATTCAGGTGATATCCAAGAACAAAAGTTATGCAACCACAAAGTCAGAGGAGAGCCATCTTTATTCAGCATGAGACGTCGATGTTAACAGTACATAGTTTCTCTCTCTCTCTCTCTCTCTCACTCACTCACTCACTCACTCACTCACTCACTCACTCTCACTCCAAAGAGTACAGGAAGATACACAGTACTTATACCGAATACAAGGGAGAAGGCCAGTGGTCAAAACCAGCCAAATACCCTCCAATAAGAAAGGCCTATAGAAATGACCCTTGTATGGGATGTTCCAGCATATGGTCAATGGTCCTATCCCTCAAGCCTGTGACAGTCACAGGGCAACTCCTAGCAGGAGGTATGGACAGGATGTGTGGGGCCATCAGTATCAGGCAACACATCCCATCTATACACCTCTGCTCAGAGTTAGTCAGTACATCTGTGTTGTGTTAATTTTCTCAAGCCTATTTTCTCTCAGTGACTATGGTCCCAGCAGCCTTGAGATCACTGATAAGTTCCTCATGTGTAGTTCTGGGCTGATTCTGTCAAGAATCTGGTAGAATTGGTGGAAGGACACGGGCGCAGAGACGGTATGTTGGTAATGATCCATGTTTTAATTAAAGAAAGAAACAAAAGAACAAACTTACAAACTTAAAGCAGACAATGACAGGGTGTAGTAGCGCCTTCGGCGGACAACCAAAATAAACCACACCACTGTGGTAAAACACTCAACATAAA
>JACXGJ010013639.1:0-15971 GCA_016801105.1 Esox niger | reverse complement strand
ATCTGTATTCTCCCTGTCTCTCACAACTATGCTGCATTACTCTCTTGTTCCTGGACAAAAACAAGTATTGCATTCATTATGTTGTTCAGTGTATTTTGGCAGTTGATAATTTCCTAAACAATGGATTTGTTCCATGATCTCAGACTGGTTCCTTCCTCATTATCAGAAGATACAGTGGTGTAAAAAAGTATTTGCCCACTTCCTGATTTGTTATTTGTTTGCATGTTTGTCGCACTTAAATGTTTCAGATCATCAAATATCCAAGATAACACAAGTAATCACAAAATGTAGTTTTGAATTATTGTTATTATTAAGGGAAAACAAAATCCAAACACACATGGCCCTCAGTGAAAAAGTGATTGACCCCTAGAACCTAATAACTGTCCGGGCCTCTCTCAGGAGCAACATCTGCAATCAAGTGTTTGCGATAACTTCAGCCACATTGGAGGGTTTTCAATCATAAACTACGTTTTTAATGTCATGCCACAGCATCTCAGTAGGATTCAGGTTAGGATATTGACTAGGCCACTCCAAGGTCTTCATTTGGTTTTTCTAAAGCCATTCAGAGGTGGACGTACTGGTGTGTTTTGGATCATTGTCCTGCTGCAGAACCTAATTTTGCTTCAGCTTGAGGTCACGAACAGATGGCCGGATATTCTCCTTCAGAATTATTTGGTAGACTGCAGAATTCACGGTTCAATTTACCATAGCAAGTATTCCAGGTCCCGAAGCAGCAAAACAGGCCAAGACCATCATACAACCACCACCATATTTTACTGTTGGTATGATGTTCTTCTGAAATGCAGTGTTACTTTTACGCCAGATGTAATGGGACACACCTACCACAGAGTTCAACTTTTGTCTTGTCAGTCCACAAAAGTATTTTCACAAAGGTCTTGGGTATCATGAAGATGTTTTCTGGCAAAAATGAGATGAGCCTTAATGATCTTCATGCTCAGCAGTGGAACGCTGACATGCAGACCTTTTCTGCCCATGAACACTGACCTTAACTGAGGCAAGTGAGGCCTGCAGCGCTTAGGATGTTGTTGTGGGGTCTTTTGTGACGTCATGGATAAGTCGTCGCTACGCTGTCGGGGTCATTTTGGGAACGTTCACCACTGTATCCACAAATGGGAAAACATGGAAATGGCTCCCACTGTGGTTCGCTGGAGTCCCAAAGCTTTAGAAATGGCTTTATAACCATTTCAAGACTGATGGGTCTCAATTACATTCTTTCTCATTTGTTTCTGAATTTCTTTGGATCTCAGTATGATGTCTAGCTTTTAAAGATCTTTTTGTCAACTTCACTTCGTCAGGCAGGTCCTATTTAATTGATTCCTTGATTTAGAACAGGTGTGGCAGTAATCAGGCCTGGATGTGGCTAGAGAAATTTAAATCAGGTGTGATAAACCTCAGTTATTTTTAAAAGGGGTGGTGTTAGAAATCAGCCGATACATATAGTGGTTGAAATAATGAACAACCCGGTTGTCAAGGGAGAGAGTAATTCATTTCTTTATTGCAGCATTTGATTGTCTTGTTCATGAGGTTATGGACCTGGTCTCCCTTACACAACCTCAATCTCTTCTCACTCAAACTCTTCTCTCTTCTCAGTGTAATGTTGGAATGTGCATTTCCATCCCACAACACAATGCCACAGATGTTGCTGTCACGAGGCGCGTAGGGAATCCAGGAAGGGAGATGGAGGCAAACGCAGGGGTGCAGGGGAAAACTTTAATTAAACTAAAAGCAAAACAAAACCGAGTGCTGTGCACTACAAAAAGCAAAACCAAACTCATTCTATGCATACAGGTAAAACAGCAAACTGCAACAGGAGACATGAACAAACAACAGTAACAGGCAACAGCATTGACAATGACCACACAAAGACTGGCTGAACTAAATACACAGACTAACGAGGAGAACAGAAACAGGTGGGGGCAAAACACAGGTGAAAGAAATAAACTGATCAACTGAAACAAGAACAGGAGACCAAACAAGGACATACAGAAAAAACACGTAACTGAACGGCCCCAGCAGGCCGGGACCTCGACAGTTGCTAGTTTTGAGAGAGCGTGCAATTGGCATGCTGACTGCAGGAATGTTGACCGGAGCTGTTGTCCGTGATTTGAATGTTCATTTCTCTACCATAAACTGTCTCCAAAGGCGTTTCAGAGAATTAGGCAGTACATCCAACCGGCCCCACAAGACCACAGACCACATGTAACCACACCAGCCCAGGACCTCCACATCCAGCATCTTCACAGCTAAGATCATCTGAGATCAGCCACCCAGACAGCTGCTGCAACAATCTGTTTACATAACCAAGGATTTTCTGCACAACTGTCAGGAACCGGCTCAGGGAAGCTCATCTGCATGTATGTTGTCCTCATCGGGGTCTCGACCTGACTGCAGTTTGTCCTCGTAACCGACTTGAGTGAGCAAATGCTCACATTTGATGGCACCTGGCACTTCATGGGTGAATCACTGTACAGAGTGAATGGCTGACACTGTGGGTAAGCTGTTTGCTGATGTCAACGTTGTGGATCGAGTGGCCCATGGTGGCAATGGGTTATGGTATGGGCAGGTGTGTTTTATGGACAACGAACACAGGTGCATTTTATTGATGGCATTTTGATTGCACACAGATACCGTGACGGGATCCTGAGGCCCATTGTTGTGCCATTCATCCATGACCATCACCTCATGTAGCAGCATGATAATGCACAACCCCATGTTGCAAAGATCTGCACACGATTCCAGGAAGCTCAAAACATCCCAGTTCTTTCATGGCCAGCATCCTCACCGGATATGTCACCCATTGACCATGTTTGGATACCAATATCCAGCAACTTCGCACAGCCAATGATGTGGAGTGGACCAGCAACCCACAAGGCACATTCAACAACCTGATCAACTCCATGCGTAGGAGATGTGTTACACTGTGTAGTGCAAATGGTGGTCACCCCAGATACTGACCGGTTTTCACACCCTTCCCCAGGACCACCCAATACAGTGAAACTGCATATTTGAGTGGCCTTTTGTTGTGGCCAGCTGTGGAATCTAAGCATTAACAATTACAATATGAATGTACATTTCATTAGAAGTGATTGTGCCTAGATAATGAGAACAGCAGAAACCTCTCTGTTTAGATGCTCTCTGTAGGTTGCGCTCGGATAACCACAGGAATGTTTACATTGACCATTTGGCATGGGGGGTTACTGTCTTGAAAACATGATCGTTGCTAGGTAAACATGCCATACAATGTACAGGTGCTGGTCATATAATTAGAATATCATTAAAAAAAATATTTCAGTAATTCCATTCAAAAAGTGAATCTTGGATACTATATTCATTCATTACCACAGACTGATATATATATCAAATGTTTATTTAATTTAATTGTGATGATAAAAACTGACAACTAATGAAAATCCGAAATTCAGTATCCCCGAAAATTTGAATATTACTTACGATCAATACAAAAAAGGATTTTTAGAAATGTTTGCCAACTGAAAAGTGTAAACATGGAAAGTATGAGCATGTACAGCACTCAATACTTAGATGGGGCTCCTTTCGCCTGAATTACTGCAGCAATGCGGCGTAGCATGGAGTCGATCAGTCTGTGGCACTGCTCAGGTGTTATGAGAGCCCAGGTTGCTCTGATAGTGGCCTTCAGCTCTTCTGCATTGTTGGGTCTGGCGTATCGCATCTTCCTCTTCACAATACCCTATAGATTTTCTATTGGGTAAAGGTCAGGCAAGTTTGCTGGCCAATTAAGAACAGGGATACCATGGTCCTTAAACCAGGTACTGGATCTCCATGAAGTTGGTCAGCAGCAGGAAGCATGAACTGCTTTAAAACTTCCTGGTAGACCTTGCTTTGACCTTGGACCTCAGAAAACACAGTGGACCAACACCAGCAGATGACATGGCACCCCAAACCATCACTGACTGGGGAAACTTTACCCTGGACTTCAAGCAACGTGGATTCTTTGCCTCTCCTCTCTTCCTCCAGACTCTGGGACCTTGATTTCCAAAGGAAATGCTAAATATACTCCCTATTGCTTGTATACTATCTTTTCCTTCCCTTCGCCTCTCAATTAATGATCTTGGACACAGAGCTCTGTGAACAGCCGGCCTTTATAGCAATTATTTTTGTGTCTTGCCCTCCTTGTGTACTTTTAGATGTCAATTATAATCATCAATATTAAAAGGAATGAACACTTGAAATAAAATAGTCTGTGTTGAATGAATGTATACGTTGTACAAGTTTCCATTTTTGAATGGAATTACTGAATTAAATCAAACTTTTTATGATATTCTAATTATATGACCAGCACCAGTATATATCAGCTTGTAACCAACATTACAGAGACATGAGAAGTGATTGAGCCTGTAACATCATGCGCTAATGGACAATCAAATGCAGCAAAAAATAATTACTCTCTCCCCTGACAACCGGGTACCCAATTCATTAATTCAACCTCTAAACACATCGGCTGATTTCTAACACAGGCACACCTGTACCACACTCATACTGTCTGATCAGCATCTTGATGAGCCACAACTGTGAGGTGGATGGATTATTTTGGCCAAGGAGAAATGCTCACTAAGACAGATTTAGACAGATTTGTAAACAATATTTGAGAGAAATAGGCATTTTGTGTTCATAGATAAAGTCTTAGATCTTTGAGTTCATGATAAATGGGGGCAAAAACTAGTGTTGCGTTCATAATATTGTTCAGTGTGTGAATTCTCCTAGTCTTTGTTCAGGTCTCTGTAATGTTTCTCTTGTTGTCTGAGTGACAGTTAAAAGGTGTTATCAAACCAGACTCTCATCATAAAGGAAGTAAAGGGGTTTGTAAGGAGGACTGTTGTTCAGAGAGAATTACTCATCACCAAGACAGAATGGATCACACCGGGCCATGTGTTCTACTCTGTGAGTACTGACTTTGGATATGTGTTTGAATGTTTGATCAAGATACATTTTAGTACTCTTATTGCTGCAAAGTTTACATTCATTTGTTTTTATTACGTACTTGTTACAAACCCTGTGGCTCTAGAAGTCTAGGGTGAATGATATAGAGACCTGTATCAAACCTCATGCAAACTGTGTTAGTGTAAAGGAACAGGAAGAACAAAAGACAGACCAGAGCTACCGTCAAACATAAAATGTTTACACACACACAGTGAAGGGTTAGGAAAAAGAGGCTGAGCTGGACACAGGGAATGAAACACAAATAATAAAAACAAAAACTGAACTTGCCTTCCTCAAGAACTGATTAGCTAACCACTGAACTACAAAAAGACCAAGTCTGTGATCTACTCAATTCTAAATATTGTTTTTAGACAAAGTATTCTTACATGTTGTTTATGCCCAAGGACGACTTGATAAAAATCCTCTTTTCCCATGTTAAACAGGGACTAAACAGCTAAAAAGTCAGTTATTTCTCTTTGTTGTTGTGTTGAATACACTCATCTACTGTGGTGACACTCAAGGTAATGGTAGATATATATTCATTTACTGCATCTCTTTTATCTGCATCTCTTTTATTGTCCTTTGGCTCTCTGACACTGCTTTAACTTCCTTAGGTTCTTTTAATGAAATAGTTGATTTAGATGTATGATCTCTAAACACATACCATAAGGTCTGGAAATAATTGGACACTGACAAGTTTGGTTATATTGGCTGTTATCCAAAATATATTAAAGTTACAGTCAATCAATTAAAATGGGCTTAAAATGCAGTTTTAGGTTTAGAAGATGAAGGATTTAGAATTACAGCACTTTAATATGTAGCCCCAGCTGGATTCCAGGTGTGGCATTCACATTTGGAAGCTGTTGCTGTGAACCCACAAAATGTTGGTCAAAAGAGCTTTCAATGCTACTGAAACTGGCCATCCTTTGGCTGCAAAAATGAAATCCATTTGATAAATAGCAGGACCATTATGAGTGTCCAAATAGTTTGGTACATTCTGAGAAAAAAAGAATGCATTGGTGAGCTCTGTTCTTGAACAGCATTCTTTGGACAGATGAAACTGTGATAAACCTGTACCAGAAGGATGGGAAGGACAAGGTATGGAGAAGGATCTTGATCCGAATTACACCACATAATCTGTGAAACATGGTGGAGACAGTGTAATGGCATGGGCATGCATGGTTTTCACTGGCACCGGGTACTAGTGTTTACTGAATATATGACAGAAGATAGAAGCAGCCGGATGAATAGGGGAAATGGTGCAAATGGACCATGGCCCAAAACATTATTTGAAAGCAACCCTGGAGTTTTTTTAGGCAGAAAAGTAGAATAGTCTGCAGTGGCTGAGTCAATCACTTGATGTCAACCCAGTTAAGCATGCAAACCCACTAGCTGAAGACAAAATTTAAGGTAGAAAGACCCATGAACAAACAACAACTGAAGACAGCTGCGGTAAAGGCCTGGCAAAGCATCACAGACAGGGAAACCCAGCGTTTGGTGATGTCCATGCATTCCAGACTTCAAGCATTCACTGCCTGCAAAGGATTTTCAACAATGTATTAAAAATGAAAATTTAATTTATGATTGTTAATTTGTCCAATTACATCTGAGCCACTGAAATTGGGGGACTATGTATAAAAAGGGTTGCAATTCATGAACGTTTCATACAATGTTCATGCCCAACCCCTTGAATTAAAGCTGAAAGTGTGCATTTCAATTGCATTTCAGTTTTTTATAAATACACTGTAGTGGCATACAGAGCCAATATTACAAAAAATTTCAGTGTCCAAATATTTGTGAGACCTACCTTTCCAAAACATTGTTTCTGTAACATATGTATGGTTATATTGTATGCTAACTATTGTTTCTGTGTAGGGAGTCCAGCTGCTGTTCTGACCCTCCAGCCCAACTGGACACAAATATTCGTGGGAGAGTCTGTTACTATGATATGTAACAAAGAGGGGGGAGACTTTACTGAGTTGGAGTACAGGTGGAACAAGATTTATTTTGATGGCTATAGTGAAGCATTAATCAATGTGGAGAATATACACAAAATCAATGAAGCTAAGTTGTCTGACACTTGTGATTACATGTGTTACATTACAAACAAACATGATAAACAATATTCTATGCAGAGTAAACCTGTCAAGCTGACCGTCACATGTAAGTTATATAATTTATTTTTCTTCTTTCCGTCTTCATGTTCATAATCACTTTCCAGAGGGACCCATTTGAAAAAGCGTTTGTAATTAAAGGAAAATGTTTCCTTGTTCAGCCCTGGCCAAAGCTACATTAAAAGTTAATATAAACTTTCTATACCATGAAGAGACAGTTTTATTAACCTGTTCAGTGGAGTCTGAAACTGACGGGAGATATAAGTGGTACAGTAACGATAATGTAGTATCCCAGTCTGACAGACACACTGTAACAGGAGAGACCCTCGATTATCTTGTTGTATAAAGATATCGGTAGTTTGAGAAGCCCCCTTCTGAAATAACATGGCCCACATCTATGATTGAGCCCTCGCCCTGACGTTGGCAAGAGTGATGACAACTGTGGTGGAACTGTTTCAAGGTTCTGTGGAGGGTTAATGTCACAACAACAGGTGGACTAACAGGACTAAAGTATTACTTTAAATACATTAAACTAAGTGTTACAGCTGCATCTTAACACAACCTGACCACCTAAATATTTAGTACTTATAGAGATTCAACAATTTCCAGGTCAGGGTTATTGTCCAGGTTATCTCTTGTCAGTCATAATGCATTAAACTTGGGAACAAAACACTGACATTAGATCAAGACACACCTGGTATTTTTTGCTTGTATTCATGCTAATAGTAAAGACAACATTCTTCAAATGGCCCCTTTAACAGAATAATGCTTCTAGTCTATTCAAATGGAGGTCAACATTTCTTGTCTATTCAAATCATCAAGGGTATAAGATGGAAGAACTTGAATTTATCTAATTTAGAAGACAGTACAAAACAATAATGCAGTTCATGCTGTAAATACAACTTTACACAGAGAACACGATTTGATGACATGATGTAAGTGTTTAGATTAATGTAATCTTTTAAACATTTAGCAGATGCTTTTAATCAGAGTGAATTAAAGTAAGTGCATGCATTATAAAACGTGCTAAGGAAAACAAGAACACAGATTAGTAGCAAATGCAATCAATTAGTTATTTATTGTCAAATGTCAGTGCTGGAAAGAAGACCATACAATTTAACTTAAAACACAATAAACACATTTAACAAATACAGTCCCCTCCAAAAGTACTCAAAGTTTAAGGCAAGTTCCTTTGTTTCTGTTGTTCACTGAAGACATTTGGGTTTAAGATCAGAAGATGGGTATGAGACAAGGGTTCACAATTCCAGCTTTCATTTCCTGGTATTCCCATCTAGATGTGTTAAACAACTCAGGACATACCACCCTTCGTTGGAACCCACCCATTTTTAAAATGAGCAAAAGTATTGGAACATGTGACTGACAGATGTTTCTTGTTGCCCAACTGTAATTGATGACAGAAATATTGTGAGAAAACCCCCAAAACATCAGAAAGTCACAACCAATGACCTCCACAGTGCAGGGGTGAAGGTATCAAAATCCACTGTACCAAGAAGACTCCTGAAGCATAGATATAGAGGCCACACCACAAGATGCAAACCACTCATTAGCTGTAAGAATCGGATGGCCAGATTGAAATTTGCAAAGAAGTAGAGATATGAGCCTCAAACGTTCTGGAACACAGTCTCATGGACTGATGAGACCAAGATTAATCTCTACCTAAGTGATGGAAAGGCCAGAGTGTGGAGAAAGAAAGGAACTGCTTATGAACCGAAGCATACAAGCTCTGTGAAGCATGGTGGATGTATTGTCATGACTTGAGCGTGCATGGCTGCTTCTGCAACAGGCTCATTAATATTTATTGATGATGTAACTGACTACGGTAGCTGCACAATGAATTCAGAAGTGTGCTGAAACATTGTGTCTGCCAATTTACGAAGAAATTCATTGAAACTAATAGTGATGAAGTTTGTCATGCAGCAGGACAATGACCCAAAGCACAATGCCAACAAAACAAAGGACTTCATCAGGGGAAAAGTGGAAGGTTTTTGATTGGCCAATTCAATCACCTGACCTTGACCCAATAGAGCATGCATATCACCTCCTTAAGAGGAGACTGATGGGAGAATCACCCTGAAACAAACAAGAGCTGAAAGAAGCTGTGGTAAAAGCCTGGAATAGCATCACAAATGAAGAATGCAACAGTTTGGTGATGTCGATGGGTAGCAGGATTGAGGCAGTTATTGCAAGAAAGCAAATATTTAATGTTGTTTACTTTAAGATTATTTTGTCTGTTACATTTGATCACCTAAATATGCTGTGGTCTAATACAAACGGTGATATGTAAAACATCTAGATGTGAATACCAAGATATCAAAAGCTGAAATTATAAACTCTCTTCTTATACTCATCTTTTGATCTTAGACCCAAATGTCTTCAGTGACCAACAAACACAAAGGAATTTGTCTTGCCATTTCAATACTTTTGGAGGGGACTGTATATGCTGGCAGTGAAACTCTTTTAGGTGTTCTAAGAAAGTTACGTTTCATGCTTACCAAGAAACAAACTCAGTCTCAATAAACTGTTTGGTTCATCTCACTCCAGTCTCCCCTACTTTACATGTGTAGCCCAGTATGGATGAGAAAGAAATGTCCAAGAACTGTTGTAGTTGCATTGATATTTGTTGTTTCTACAGATCTACCAACAGCCTCAGTGAGAGTCCCTCCTCGTGTTACCATCTACTCTGGAGAGACTGTTACTCTCCAGTGTAACATACCAGAATATGCAGACTGGAGGTACGGTTGGAAGTACTATTGGTACTTCAATAAAGAACCACAGAGTCCTGATTCACCTTCTGAAACCATCACCACTCTGTCTGACCTGGTCAATCAGTACCAGTGTCAAGGGAGAAAAACAGATCGTCCCAAGTCATCACAACTCAATGTTTCCCTCAACATCATTGTCACTGGTGAGTAATATTACAATCTTCTTTTTTATTATGTTATTGGTATCACTTATGTGTTTGTTAAAAGTATTGGTGGTAGTGTTTTATAAATAAACATGCCATTAGATTTTGTGTCTCTGTTTTCCCAGTTCTGCTTAAAGCTACACTGTTGGTAAAGACAAACCCAGTGTTTCCAGGAGAGACAGTCACTCTGACATGTTCAGTTGGGTCCTACAGTAACTGGAGGTATAAGTGGTACAAAGACAGTAATGATACTGTAGTATCCCAGTCTGACAGGCACACTGTAACAGGAGACACCCTCACCATCAGTAGAGCTGCTGAGTCTGACCAGGGTCCCTACTGGTGTCAGGGAGAGAGAGACTCCAGACCCAAATCTACCTCCACCAGTCAACCTGTCAGTATCACTGTAAATTTCCTCCAATTCAGTGTTGTTACTTGGTATCATAGTGATGTTAGTAGTAATGTGTTATTACTTGGTATCATAGTGATATTAGTAGTAGTGTGTTGTTACTTGGTATCATAATGATGTTAGTAGTATTGTGTTGTTACTTGGTTTCATAGTGATGTTAGCAGTAGTGTGTTGTTACTTGGCATCATAGTGATGTTGGTAGCAGTGTGTTGTTACTTGGTATCATAGTGATATTAGTAGTAGTGTGTTGTTACTTGGTATCATAGTGATGTTAGTAGTAGTGTGTTGTTACTAGGTATCATAGTGATGTTAGTAGTAGTGTGTTCTTACTTGGTATCATAGTTATGTTAGTCTGGGGGATTTTTCTATAAAATGCATAAATAACCTTATACTTATGAAAATATTAATGTGCAATTTATAATCATGTATATATAAACATATTAATATGGAATCCACACTCACAGTAAATTATTTCTGGGACAGGACAAATTACATATACAGACAATCTCTATGTTCATCATAATATTCCTGTCTTATGATGAGAGATGGTCATGAGCAGGCAATTACCTTGAGCCCAGAGAGGGGCATTTCTAAAGTTTACTGCTTTTGTTTCCACTGTTTGGTTGTCCAGAGTATGGCCCAGGAGCTGGTCATAAAGCGTTCTCTGTTATAATAGATGACCTGAGTGTGGCCCATAAGCTTAACGTAACACCTACTTTGTGGACGATGATAGACATGACCCAAGTATGAACCATAAGGAGGTTGGGAGTTACTGTCGCAAATTACGATCATTCAGGAAGTTAGAAGATAAGAAGCGCACCCCTCTCAGGGGGGTTGCCAACCAGACATAGTCAGATGGCGTAATGTGTGAATGTTCTGTATAAAAACCATTGTCCAGACTCAGGAAATTGGGGGTTTATCTGCAGAAGGACCTGGCTATAATGGCTGTCATTGTTGTATGATTTTCATTAAAGTATATTGGATTCACAAAGTCCTGAGTTGAAGAGCATTTGTTTTTAAGAAAGAGTGGTTGATTTTCTGTGACATTAGTAGTAGTGTGTTGTTACTTGGTATCATAGTGATGTTAGTAGTAATGTGTTGTTACTTGGTATCATAGTGATGTTGTTAGTAATGTGTTGTTACTTGGTATCATAGTGATGTTGTTAGTAATGTGTTGTTACTTGGTGTCATAGTGATGTTAGTCGTAATGTGTTGTTACTTGGTATCATAGTGATGTTAGTAGTAGTGTGTTGTTACTTGGTATCATAGTGATGTTAGTTGTAGTGTGTTGTTACTTGGTATCATAGTGATGTTAGTAGTAGTGTGTTGTTACTAGGTATCACAGTGATGTTAGTAGTAATGTGTTGTTACTTGGTTTCATAGTGATGTTAGTAGTTGTGGGTTGGTACTTGGTATCATAGTGATATTAGTAGTAGTATGTTGTTACTTGGTATTAAAATTATATTACTAGTAGTGTGTTGATACTTGGTATCATAGTGATATTAGTTGTAGTTTGTTGTTCCTAGTCAAACCTTTTTAAAACCACCAGCTAATCAACAAAAGGCCACACTGAGTTCAAATCAACAAGATGTATTTACAGGAGACAGTGTGACACTGACCTGTCCTGTATAGTCTTCTGGATGGAGGTTTTACTGGTACAGACACAGACAAGACTCTGAACCAATATCTACATCCTCTGGATCTACAGTCCACTCTCTTTCGAAATGAAGATTTGCATCTCTTTCTCAGTGAACACCAGCAGGGCTTGACATTCGCGCCTGCCCACCCACAAAATGGGGGTAGAATTCAGCTGTGGTGTGTAACATAGTCACTCTTGCTACCCACTTTGGCGGGTGGCATTCTATATTTCTACACACAGGGTTTTTCCTGCAATCAATGCACAAAATCAGAATCTTTCCCAAAATCTCGCACCGCCCCTGTGTGTTGGCATGGTAAAACATGATTTTGGGCTCGTATAGTACAAGTACAGTACAAGTGATACACTGCAGCTAATATGATGGTAGGGGGAAATTTTTCATATTGACTGTTGCCAAATGTGGTGTTTTTCCTACACAATTCAGGTATTTTTGGCTGGACTTTGGCTAGTCGATTTATTATAATATTTTCTGGAGTCTGTAGCAGAATACAGTTTATGGGCAATGAAACCTCGCCACCTTGCATACAGGACCACACCAATCCAGTCAGCGCAGAGATTATTAATGTTGCAAAAACAGGTGTATCCTAGTTTTTACACACAAGAATATCTAAATATCCCATTAAAACTTAATTATTTAAAACACCATTTATTCTGCATAAACATTTTGTATCTTAAAATCTACAGATTATTAGCCTAAGATTGACTCTATCACCAAACACAGAAGCCTGCATATGCCAATATATATATATATATATATATATATATATATATAGTAAAAAATATATATCATTGACATATTTAAGTTACTAACCATATTAACTTATGAACATGAAGAAGCTCGATCAGCGACAGCAGTTGAGCCTAGTACAGCTGAAGGAAGATGAGGGATATTAACGATGTGATGTCAAGACAAAGATGGGGAAAAGTAACTTGACAATGCTGTAATAAATACAGATCTGTTTTGTAACTTTATGCAAGGCTATATTTTCCAGAACAGAGCATAACAAATGGAGACAACAATAGTATTGACTGTGATTATTTATAATGCTGATGTGATGCATTTTTCTTTTTAAATAACATGTTAATAGTTATAGATTATGCTAAGAATTAATATTTTGGTTGATATTAGGGATGACATTGTAGTGTGCATTAGCTGCTCAAGTGGACATGGTCAACAAGTCAGATGTAACACTATAACAGTTGTCTTTAATTAAGTATGTTGCCACATTATATAAAGTATTTCACAGAGGGGTGTTTGGTAAAGTGGGGTACCACCATTGACTAATAGTGACTGAACCAGCGAACAAGACAGGCTAAGATGTAGCACATCATAGTCAAATTTTATGACATAAAATGTAATTCCCCAACAACTAAATGGTCGCTGGTGAAAATGCTGAGCAGCTGGTAACTTTGGAAAACCACTAGCCACAGTGGCTGGTGAGCAGAAAAGTTAATGCCAAGCGCTGAACACCAGAACAAATAGCTGAAATTTGAGGTTTGGATGCCATCAGTTCCAAAACGACTGACAGTTTGTCTCATCTGGCCAAAGTATGGAATCCCTGTATTCTCCACTTTTGTCAACATGGGTCCTGGCAAATGCTTCCTGGTCTTTTTTGTTCATGGTCTTTAGCAGTGGCTTCCTTCCTGGAAGACACCCTTGCATGCCACTCCTGTGCAGCATACGTCGTATCGTGTCACGTGAAACAGTCAACCCAGTTGGGCTTCTACAGCTTTAACTATCTGTGATTAACCTGCATGGTGATTTTACTCAACTCTTCTAAGGACAAAACGTTCATCTCAAGGTGTTTCTATGGTCAGCCTGGATGTCTCAGAATTCTTGCCACAAGTCCATCCTTTGTGAATTTTTGAACTTTTACTACCATATTCTGACCGATTAGCAATGCTTTACTAATTGTCTGGTAGCTTTGATATTTTTGTGTAAAGAAATTACTTACTTTCTCAAGACTTTTCTCTTCCATGTGGTGCCATTATTGTCAGCATTGACTGGGAGAAAATCGTATAAGGGAAATACCAATTTTAACTGTCAGTAATCCTGCAGCAACATGTGTGATGATTGGTTAGACTCCTCTTTTGTAGAACTCTTGCTATTAACATTTCACCAAGTTTAATTCCTGAAAGATTTATTGGGGTGCTCATTTAACAACACGGTCAATTTCTCATACTAAATTTGTCAGGAATGTGAGTAGGAACCCAAGCACGGATTGGAAGGACAAGAGAGATCAAGGTTAGACAGAGGATCGATAGACTGACAGGCGGCAGAGGTACTGACCGGTGGCAGGCAGAGTAGTAGGGGACGGGCAGAAGGTCGGTACACGGGCGGACAGCGGAAGTACAGACAGGTAGCAGGCAGAGTAGTTGGGGACGGGCAGAAGGTCGGTACACGGGCGGACAGCAGAAATACAGACAGGTGGCAGGCAGAGTAGTTGGGGACGGGCAGAAGGTCGGTACACGGGCGGACAGCAGAAATACAGACAGGTGGCAGGCAGAGTAGTTGGGGACGGGCAGAAGGTCGGTACACGTGCGGACAGCAGAAATACAGACAGGTGGCAGGCAGAGTAGTAGGGGACGGGCAGAAGGTCGGTACACGGGCGGACAGCAGAAGTACAGACAGGTAGCAGGCAGAGTAGTTGGGGACGGGAAGAAGGTCGGTTCACAATAATTCCACACTAGACTCGTGAGTGGCTAGGAAGTGAATGTGATTAACGACCATGATCCGGCAGGGAAGACTTGACAGGGATCCATAGAAATACTGTTGGAGAGGAGGTGAGTGGAGACAGGTGTGTGGTAGTTGATTGGGAACAGGTGCGCGAATACGCGAAGGTGGGGACGCGACATATTTACTGAGAGGAGATTGTATAGGTTAAATACCACACTTAACTGTCAGTTATCCTGCAGCAACATGTGTGATGATTGGTTAGACCGCTCTGAATGTATGAGGTGGCGTGTAGCCAATCTGAAAAACTAATTGCGTCTTCCAATCATGTTGTGAAACGCGGGAGACCATAGACAGACTACGTCCATGACATTGTGTGATTACAGATAGTGAAACCATAGAGACATGTTGACAGTAAGTGTCATGTCATGTCACTAGTAAGTGCCTCACTATGCACTTACTAGTGACACACAAGATGCCATTCAACCAACAAGTTCAACTACTGTAATGAAAGGGTTAAGTTAAGTGACCACTGATCATTAAACACTTCTGTTCCTCACCCCAAAATGTCCTTTTTTGGAAAGGAAAGAAAAAGGTGCAGTGGTCTCTTAATTTTTCTCCAGAGCTGTATCTGTACAATACAATTGTATTTTTTTATTCAGTTCAGGGCCGTCAAAATGCAGTCCAGACCAGTAGATTTCAGACCACCTGGATCCCCTACCTTTAGAGCACCACTTATATCTGACAAGCTGGTATGGACACGGCTTGTGCTTCTGAAATTCCTGTGGGAGCACACGCCTTACTTTGAGTAACAGATACCTGTCGATAGAACACTGAGTATGTTGTACCAAGATAAAAAAGACCAACACTACAACCATCACAGGCAAAATCATGTTTAGCATAAAACCTCCACATTTACCAAAAATATACAACAACCATGTAGAAAAACCTAAATCATCTGGATTGTAATAATGGTATTTGGTTCACAGATCTTACCAGCCGAATCAGTCAGTTCTCCAGAGTTATTAGGTATGTAGTTACAACACTCAGTTCCAATAAATACAGAGGTTCCTCCTGAGCCCAGAACATGTAATCAAGGTCAAGTCTATTTTGCATGTCAAAAGTATGATCAGACATATAAAGGTCATATTAGCTAAAGCCTCCTAATAGCTAACCATACTAACTTCTCTCACCAGCTTGGTGGTGCCATAGGGAGG
>JACXGJ010013638.1:0-15974 GCA_016801105.1 Esox niger | reverse complement strand
CCCCCCCCCCCCGAACACACAAACACCCCCACCCAACCAAACAAAGTCCCCCAACCTAACATACAAACACCCTCATCTTAACCCACAAACAACCCCACCCTAACATACAAACACCCTCATCTTAACCCACAAACAACCCCACCCTAACATACGAACACCCACACCTGAACACACAAACACCTCCACCCAAACACACAAGCAGCCCCACCTGATCATACAAACACACCAACCTAACACACAAATAACCCCCAACACACAAACACCCCCACCCAACCACACAAAGAACCCCAACCTAACATACAAATGCCCCCATCTCAACACGCAATCCACCCCACCCTAACATACAAACACCCCCATCTGAACACACAAACATCCCCACCTGAACACACAAACATCCCCACCCTAACACACAAACACCCCCACCCTAACAAAAACACCCCCACCTGAACACACAAACACCTCCATCTGAACACACAAACACCCCCTCCCTATAAACCAAACACCCACACCCTGGCACATAATCACCCACACCCTAAAACACACTTGACCTAACAAACACCCTCACCCTGGCCCACAAATTTAGAGAGCAAATCATTTGATTAACGCAGCATCCCAGTTGAAACTAATCCAACCTGATCAAATGCACAGACTCTGTTTTCCAAGCACATAAAAAGTGACCTTCTGTCCGTGCTCTTAGACTCTTTTAACAAGGCCTTATGAACTTCCACTAGGGCTCCTGACCCACCCACAGAGACAGAATGACATGTAGCTCCACATTGTCCTATAGAAAAGCCCATTGACCTGACCCTGACCTCAATACAACTCCTCAACCCTCAACTTTGACCTTTTGGCATGGTTCAGTAGAATGTCTGCAGTGGGATGCATGTGTTGACCTTTTCGACATGAACTTCAAATGGACACTGTCACATATTTCAGTGAGACTCAAAAGCCATTGCATTGCCAGGCCACTGAAGATACATGTATATCTGTTAATGTCGAACTATCATCTTTACAACTCAGACTGCCCCAATTTCAATGCTGTTACCAGCTTTAGAGACTGGCAGTGATACTCTTAGACAGGACCTGGCAACACAGAGGTCCTTGCCAGAACTGAGACACAGTCCAGGAACTGAGGCCAGGGAAGGAGGCCAGCGATCCACTTAAGAGCTAGGCATGGAATCTTATTCTGGACGGCCCTTCAGATGGTTTCTGTCACACTGGTTGAAGCGGCAACACTCACGGCTCCATTCAGTCCGTATCAACGAAGTGGAGCAGTGTGGAGTGCGTGAAATATAAAGGTAATTTCTGATACAGCTAGCATATTCATAATTTCCTGTGAATGCAGTCTCTGCAAACACGCAAACATCGCCTTTGAATGTAATAGCGCTGAACGTCAGGGATGGATTGAATCCTGTCATACATTTTCTTTTTACACATTCACATGTTTAATGAAATGGAATAGTCCAAAGCACACAAACCGGTTGAATTCTGTCAGATCCATGATATTCTTTACAGGTATGAAGAAACAGATGGGAGCGGTACCCAACCCTCCATTTTGAACATTGTTGGACAGTATGTGAAAGACAACTGTTACAGTCACACACTGCCCGGCACTCCACTCTGTACTTTATGCCTGTCATGGCTGCTCTCCTTCTCAGATGTGTAGACCCCGGTGCCCCCTCCTTCCCTCTGTCTCTGAGCCCCCCGCCAGCTCCTCTTCAAGACAGTGCTCTACAGCTCACTGCACTTAAAGAGCTGAACTGTCTGCTGGTGGAGCAGTGAAATGGAAAAATTTAATCGCATTAAAAGAAAAACCTTCTCCTTTCATTTGTAAATTCCTGGGACACGCTCCCCCTTGCTCTGACACGGCTGGTGCACCTAGAACCATCCCACCACAGCCCCTAACTCAAACTCCTTCCATTACCCCACCTCCTCCAAACAGGAGCAGCGGAGGAGCTCACCTTAAGGTCTGTCCTGCTCCTCTAATTCCATTTATCCTTTATAAAATAAGACAGAGATCAAAGCAGACGAGCCTGCCCCCCCACTGTCCTGCCATTCCCTGCACCCCCAGTGGCATCATCCCAGTCTGAGTGCCACTGACTCTCTTTGTGGGTGTTTTTTCCGGTTTCAGGGGGATGTCCAACTGGGTCCATTGTATGTCCAACTGGGTCCATTGTATGTCCAACTGGGTCCATTGTATATCCAACTGGGTTCATTGTATGTCCAACTGGGTCCATTGTACTTTGGTTCCCAAACGGGACCAACATCCTTGATAGTGCCCCCCTTCACCCTCAACCTCCCTTTGGACCATGATCACCCTCCCCAACAGCTCCCCGCCCCTCCAACCACTCCGGCTTCCATGGGGACGAGCCACCTGAAGAGTGCTGCGGATTAACGGTCCAGTTCAAAGACTTTGGGAGTTTTATGTGGGGGGATGGGCTTTGAGCAGGAATGGGTGCGATGGGGGGTGGGTAGGTGGGGGGTGTTCTGTCTCTGGGCCTGCCGCTGTGGCCCAAAGCCCAGTTCCTCTGAGGGGCTGTCCGGCCTGCCAAATCCAATCATCTACAGAGCACTGAAGGCCCCCACCACCGGCTAGCAGGTCACAGGCCAAACAGCCCGACCTAGCCTGACATACCCTGGCTCCACAGTCCTATCTGCCTCACTGGACATGTGCACCTAGCTAGCACGCTCAATGGAACTGATCTATGGGAAAAACCGGCAGGCACTTCTCAGAGACATTGATCACAGGAGGACGTTCTCAGTAGGCATTGACATTGACCTAATGTAATTGAATGTATTCCTTTCTCTCCCTCCTTTCCACCGGGTCACCAGCACTAACATGTGAAAGCACTGGAAACCGGTTTTACCAATAACGACTCTACGACTGCCACAGTACATCTTCAGTATCCCTAATTTAGTATGGAAATTAATCATTCATCAACTGAAAAGTAAGAGCTCTGAATGCTGATTTCCTGAAAGGCATTGGACAATCACAGTAGTGATGCAAAATTACTTGTTTACTGTTGTAATTACATTGGTAACCAGTTTAAAAGCCAATAAGGCCTTTCTGGGTTTTTGCAGTATATGGCCAATATATCCCAGCTAAGGTCTGTTTGCAGGGTGTTATGTGTGTGAGAACCTCTTCCCTGCCTTATTGTTAAATACACCAGTCATGACCATGAATGACACTTTAACTTGTATATATATATCATAATATCATAGATTATAAATATATCATAGACTATATATAAATCATAGATTTTTTTAAACACTCTCATCTTTTGGGGTCTATAGTAGTGTAGAAACTATATTTTTTAGGATATTCATTTAGAGGATGTTTCTTCTCCCATTTGCCTTACATTCCTACTGGATAGAGTCATGTAGAACACAGCACAATAGAGTACACTTGGGAACAATTCTCCTCTTAGTCCAGTCTTGCAATGTCAGCCAAACCCTAATGCCTGTGTGCTCTGTCTGTGTGTTGTACTGTCCTGTGTTGATTAAAGCTACTACTGACTGACTGTCTGACTGTCTGTCTGTCTGACTGTCTGACTGGCTACATGCACGCAGATGAATTAAACAGGAACTCAGTGGTAACCTGGCCACAAGAGGGGGCCATCACCACAGAACGTACTGCATGACTGTGAGGAATTGACTAACAGCCCAGTCATTTTACAACCTAGTTATCTGACTGTTGCATAAGGCTTTTTGCTTGAATTGGATCTCAATTTGAGTACAGCATTACTGTCAGCCGCCGGGCCAGACGTTTTGGAATGAACTTAAACGTTGCAATTACATGCGTTGTGAGTTTAAATTAAATGGATAAAGCAACTTACTGAGCAATAAACAAACCAACCATCCAAACAATTTGACCCCAACCGCCAACGCAAGGTTGTTGGAGCTGTTAGCTAGAACAGAAACACACAGACTCAAGCTTCAAAAGAAATACTAGAAAATATTTGGTTTTGGAAAATAGTTCCTTCTCCTACCTCTATCTATCACCTTAAGCAATTATGAAAGTTTGAATTCAAAACTAAATCCAACTGGCTGCAATCCTTAGCACTACTTGACCTGCAAACAACCACCACAACCACCCAGGTCGACTACCAGTGCCTTTCCCCCCAGATCCTCCAGCACCTCCCCAGTCCACTACAAGTGCCTTTCCCAAAGATACTTCAACACCAACACCCAGCTATCCTATAGGTCACCCGCACCACCTGATCTGTTTCCATGGTGACAGCACCCGGAGTACAGGATTCTGCTCACATCCCTTTTCCTCATAATCTCAGGATGGGCAGATGGCCAAGAATATGTTATCCTCCAATCCGCACATGGACAAATGGATACACACAAACAGATCCGCAGACACACACACATTCACACAGGAAATATTGCATGACAAGCAATCAGGTATCACTCTGTTCACTGTAATTGTAGTCATTTTAATTATCAGTAACAAGTCTTTGCCTTTCTTTGCCCTAAAAAAATACACTATATGGCCAGAAGTATGTGGACACCCGACTATTACAACCTTATGAGCTTGTTGGATATCTCATTTCAATACCATGGGTATTTATATGGTGTTGGCCCCCCCTTGCAAGTATAACAGCCGCCACTCTTCTTGGAAGGCTTTCCACAAAGACTTTGGAGTGTCTGTCGGAATTTTAGCTCATTCAGCCAAAACATTATTAGTGAGGTCAGACACTGATGTTGGATGAGAAGGCCTGGCTCGTAATCGCTCTTCCAATTTCTCCCAAAGGTGTTCAGTGGGCTTGGGGTCAGGGTTTTATGCAGGCCATTAGAGTTCCCCTACACCAATCTCTTCGCACCATGTCTGTACGGAGCCCACTTTGTGCACCAGGGTACAGTCATGCTGGCACAGGAAAGGGCCTTCCCCAAACTGTTGCTACCAGTCCTCTCAGGCTTAAGGGTTTTGGTGAACCTCTGTTATAGCTTAGTTACAGGGCAGGAGGATGAGGCTTCCCTAAACCCATATTATAGCGGCAAAACACTGTCTCAGGCAGAAATTTTACAGTCCTTTTTTCTAATAAATTCTAATTGAATATGATAATGAATTGGCCTATACTTTAGCATGCAGAGCACCAGCACCTAAATGGTCCAAAACAGAGGCAGGTGGGACAGAACCCCAGTACCTAAATGGTCCTGTCTCTGCGGGGACAGGATATTTGCAATAATCTGAACAAAGGGTTTCTTACACCATTAAAATTTCCCATATCAAGGCACATTTCTGAGAGGATCAAAGCAACTGCAAGCTACTACTGATTGACTGATCTCCAAATCACCTTGCATCATAAATAACAACTCATTATTGTTTGTGGATCAGTCCGTCGGTAACAATTTGCCATGTATACTTTATGCAGTTATTTATCCTCTCGAACACAGACAGTATTTTTCCCAATCAAAGCTGATTAGCTAGACAAACAGGGGTGAAACACAGGTAGGATGGCCAAACCCATGTTTGGTTTTGATATAGAGGGGGTAGTAACTTCTAACAATTGGATTTCATTGTTTCAGCAGGTAGGCTACAGTCATTGGACAATGACTAATCTCGCAAGCTGTCACTATGGAATGCTATTAGGCAATGTCTCAGTAATTAATGAAGTAATTAATTAGCTATCTATTATTGGGCTATTGTTGTTACTCGATAACAAGGGAATGCCCTAGAGTTTTAAGCTTCTGTGTTCGATATAAATGTCCTTAGCTGGGGGTATATTGCCTGGCCATTCTCGGAAGAAATTTACAGACACATTTTAGTTTAAAGTAGAATAAATATAAAACTGAACATGGTTAATTAGCAAATTTTGATTTAGATTTAATTTTCAGTCTTTTTATACTGTTAGATTAGTTGCTTATTAACATGTTATTACATACACATTATTAATAATAAATGGTAGTCTAACGCTCAGCAAAGTGTTTATATTTCTTCTTTACAAACACATCTTATAATAGAGTGATACCAAATGATAGTATCATAGTAAACCGTCTCATCGGTCAACATTGACACACTGTCAGTGTAAGGCCTTATGTACAGTCATGAAAAGGTATTCAGTCTTACGCTATGAGGTTAGGAGCATGCTGGTTTAACTGTCCCCCACTGAGTTCCTCAAGCCTAAATAAGTCCATGATTACAGGGTTGCAATGAAACAAATGGAGTATAACTGACTGCCAGATCCGGAGTTGAATACCTCTGCGAAATCTCTTTCTTTGGACACATGAATATTTGAGTTAAATTCCAACAACATTCATTGGTAAAGGTAACCCAATTCAGCAAATTATACAAAAAATCTAAATAAATACATCCCTACCTTCAACAGCTGGTGTTGCCCCCCTTTGGCTGAAATAACCTCTTATAGTGGTTTCTTGTGACAGTCTATCAGTCGCTTAGATCTACTATACACGTCTTCTTTACAGTACTGCTCTGTGTCATGTTCATGGGCTTTCTTGATTCTATGGGACCTCTTCAAGTCCCCCACACCATTCCATAACATTCCTTTGTCTAAGCTGGTGTGTTTAAGATCTTGGTCCAGTTGCAATACATGATCAGTTCAGCTCCAGATTTTTGACAGATGGCCTCACATTCTCCTCAAAAATTCTCTGGTACAATATGGAATTCACTGTTGACTCAAAGATGTTGCGTTGGCCAGGACCTGAGGCAGCAAAGTATCCCCCAACCACAATACCAGGGCATACAGGCTTTACAGTTAGTATGGCATTCTTCTGTTTAATGGTAGTGTTTCAATTTTGCTAAACATCAGCTAGCATTGCAGACAGAACACAACACCTCTGAGTCATCTGTCCAGATCATATTGTTCTAGTTGATTTTTACCCAGGTGTTGTCTGGCAAACATCTGTTGCATCTTGATATTCTCTTTTTTCTTCTTTTCTAACCTCCCATGTATGCCAAGTTTGTGCATTTCTTTCTGACAATTGACTCATGGACTTTGAAAAGTATTCTGACAAGAGACTTGTATGTCTTTTGATATTACCATCAGTCTTCTACGACCATCTTTTGGTCTGGTTGTAGTGTACATTTTATGAGACCACCTGTCTTTTGTAGATTGCCAGTGTTCTGGAATTTTCTCCGTTTGTAGATGATCCATGGATCATGGATCACAGTGGAATTAGATAATTTGATTTGCATAGAAATGGCTATATAACTCCTCTCAGACTTACAGGCATCAGCAATCCTTCGGAGGGCCTTGGATTGGTCTATTCCTCTTGGCATGATTTGTTACCACACAGCCATATATCAACATATGGTTGAGAGGTCAGATGTTACCAGAAAGGGACAAAGATCAGAAATCAGTAAAGAAGGAGAGATATTACATATCAGTAAAGGCATTAGATATCAGAAAGAGAGGGGTATCAGTAGTGCAAGAGTGAGAGGGTGAGACTAGTATAGAAGGAGGGGATATCAATGGAGAAGCAGACAGAGATATCAGAATAGGAGAAAGAGATCTGTAGAGGAGAGAGGACAGATATGTGTGGTGAAGTAGACAGAGATATTAGTAGAGAATGAAAGAAAGATATCCATAGACAGCAGAGAGATCGGATATCATTACAGAAACAGAGGGAGAAGGAGACCACTGGTGTGAGCTGCGCTGTTCATTCAGACAGGACTACTTCAGGGCAGTCATCCCGCTGGATTAGGGGATTATGTGACCGGGTGGTTATGTGAGTGCTGTGGTCAGTACTGACCCTGCTTACTGAAAGATTAGCTTGGTGAACGTAAGGTTTCTTCTCACTGCTAACAACACCTCCTCTTCCTGCCTAAAACTGTCTCTCTCTCTCAAGCTGGTTGGCTATCAACTGTGGTCTTCATCCACTACAGTTCACTCTGCTACCTTTCCACCCATGTCTTCCTTGCCAAACACCGATCTGACTTCCTATCTTCCTGCTCCCAAAGTAGTGCGTGCCTTGGGGTTTGACGTTTACTGCGGAGTTAAGAGACTCATATGTGGGGACATCTATCTACTGACTTGTAACCAGTTCTGCTGCCAGGAGTCCAGGAGAGCATTACTAACTAGAATAAAACGAATACCAAAATTACCTGTCTGACCGGACCAGAAAATTAGAGGTGAGTGACCATCTGATCTGTAGCCTAAGACCTTTGACCTTTTCAGACAGAACAGCAGGAGAACCTAGACCACTGTCAACTATTCACTACTCTAACTATGATACATCCCTTATTAACACTAGTCTGGATGCATACTCATGCATTGTAAGAATATTATATGATATACAATGTGGTTTCATGGAAGGATGAGATTTGTTATCTTTACCATAAATAATGATGATGTTGTCCAAAGTAAATGGATCTCATTGTTAAAATATTTATTCACATGACTTGAAACTGGTCAATGTTAAAAACAGTATCCTGATGTGTCCAAAGACCAAAATAGTACAAAGATTCACAAGGCAGGATAAATGCGTAAGCTGATTTCACAATATTCATCAGTGAGGTTTGAGAAAAAGTGTACCAAACAAAATTGTATATTACTGTTGAGGACATGAATAGACTGACAGGGATAGCTTTGCATCTAAGCATGGAAATATGGTATTTCAGTCCATTTCAGTGTCAGGGAGAGACTTGGAGTAAATGACTAGGTTTCAAACTAGGTACTACAAAGCAGGGACAAAAATGTGTAATGACACAGTGGATTTTGTCTATGGTATAGGTTGACAGATTTCTAAGACAATGGTAGTTCATTCTTTAGGTTTAACATTGAAATCTATATTTTCACATTTGGTGTACCTCTCTCCCACCTGACTAATAAAACATAGGACAAAATATATTTTTAAAGGATTTAACCTATACCCAGCATAGTATCTATTTTTACAGTGACTCAGTAATATGGTTATACTGTATTTCATGTGGCTCTATAGATAGGGATAACAAGAATGTAGTGTTACTTTTTTATGTTTTTTGTTTTTTGAGAAGATTGTGCAGGTGCTTTTGATAGCATTGTTTTTGTAGTGGGTTTTTGTATCATTCGTTTAGTAGTGGGTTTTGTATTGTTAGTTTAGTAGTGGGTTTTTGTATTGTTAGTTTAGTGGTGGGTTTTTGTATTGTTTGTTTAGTATTGGGTTTTGTATTATTTGTTTAGTAGTGGGTTTTTGTATTGTTTGTTTAGTGGTGGGTTTTGTATTGTTAATTTAGTAGTGGGTTTTGTATTATTAGTTTAGTAGTGGGTTTTTGTATTGTTAGTTTTGTAGTGTTTTTTTTATTGTTTGTTTAGTAGTGGGTTTTTGTATTGTTAGTTTTGTAGTGGGTTTTTGTATTATTAGTTTTGTAGTGGGTTTTTGTATTTTTTGTTTAGTAGTGGGTTTTTGTATTGTTAGTTTAGTAGTGGGTTTTTGTATTGTTAGTTTAGTAGTGGGTTTTTGTATTATTAGTTTAGTCGTTGGTTTATGTATTGTTAGTTTAGTAGTGGGTTTTTGTAGTGTCGGTTTAGTAGTGGGATTTTGTAGTGGTGGTACATATTGTTTTTATATAGTGTTGTTTTTTTAATTGTTTTTTAGTAGTTTAGTAGTAGTTTAGTAGTGTTTTTTTTGTGTTTGGTTTAGTAATGCTATTTTGAATCCCAAAATTGTGTCTGTGGATACTCTACTGACTTACAGTCTGTGGATACTCTACAGAGTATAAATCTCATTCTAAACCTAATTGTAAACTTAACCTTATCAAGCAGTTGCTTATCAACAGATAATTTGTTGATATTATTACCATGTACAGGACATATATTGGGACTCTCAAAATGAAGTGTAACCAGTGGTTTGGTAGAGTTGATATTGTTGTCTTTGGCATGGCTCCTCTGCTGCGACACTGAGCAATTACTAAGAATTACTGAGCAGTGATGCTCATGGCCAATGTGGGCGGCACTAATGAATCCAATTAAGTCTTGTTAATTAGCTTTTTGAGGTATTCTGCTCCTCTAGTCCACGTCTGCTCAGCTTGTACTGTCACTGATGCAAACAAACGTCGTCATTTATTTAAATATTCATCTTTTCTGGTTTGAGGTCTATGCATCGACAGGGAAATACGTTACTCATAAGAAGATCATCATTCATTGACATGAAAACTGCCTGATGGAAGCATGAGACTTAATAGGGCTGGGATTCATTCAAACACACAACTGCAGTGTTTATACAGTCATTTTTACATTATTCATACCATGACTAACATTCATACCAGTCTAACATTAATGTGAAGTCAGACATTGGTGGGGACACTAGCAGTAGTTGTAGATGTTTATACAGTAGGCTATCCAAAACCAGTCTATGAGTTCATTTAATCATTAGAAAATGAGTTATTGTTTAAATATGGGCTTAAATAAATTGAGCCTTCGGAAATGTCAATCTGATTGGTTTGTTTGATGTTACACTTTTTTTTTTTGAAAGGTAAACAATGTTCTAGGTAATACTAGGCTAACAATGTTAATGCACACCTATGGTTGCCTTGCTGTGTTCCCAGGGCTATGTCTGGCAGTGAGGACCTGGAGGTGTGGTGAGACAGCACTCAGCTCCATGGCAGGGACAGAGCTGGAGCTCAGGACCGGACCCAGTGTTGGGCCACACAGAGCCCTACTACTACTCCTTCTCCAGGGGTTGCTGCTCCTTAACTCCCCTTGCATTGGTGGTCCCTCACAGCCAGCTTGCAGTCCATTGTCACCTGGGCAGCCTTTTCTAGTACTATGGGGAATCCCCAACAAGATTTGTTCTGGACGTCCGGACCCAGGAGCTTTTGGGATGGAGAGGGAGGGCCTTGTGGCCATGTTTTATGAAGACACTATTGGGAAGTACCCCTATTACACTGACCAGGAGCAGCCTGTGAATGGAGGCCTTCCCCAACACACGAGATTAGATGGACACCTCCAGAAGATAGGGGAGGATTTGGTGGCAGCGCTACCCTCCCCAGGGTACCAGGGTCTGGGAGTGCTGCATTGGGGCAAATGGTCCCCGCAGTGGGGAAGGAACTTTGAGAATCAGGCCATCTACCTGGAAGGGTCCAGGGCTCTGCTTAGGAACTTCTTCCCTGACTGGACCACAGAGGAACTGGAGAAGTGGTCTCAGGTAAGACCTTCAATAATAGGAGTTATGCGTTGACATTATAAACGTTAATCAACATGTCGCAGTTGTCCCACAGTGATGATGTCATCTTAACACCCAGGTGGACTTCGAAGCGGCAGCCCAGTCCATCATCACGGAGACTCTGAGGGAGGTGAGGAGGCTCCGGCCCAAGGCTTTGTGGGGCTTGTCCCCGTACCCTGACTGCTACAACTCTGTCCCTGGCCAGTTGATGTCCAACTACACAGGTCGCTGTCCCGCTGCTGAAATGGCCCTTAATGATGAAGCCATGTGGCTATGGAAACTCAGCTCCGCCCTTTACCCCGCCCTCACACTGGAGAAGCTCCAGGGCGGGACCTCAGGGGCTAGACTGTACATGTCCAATCAGATCCGAGAGGCAATGAGAGTGGCAGGCTTGGCCGGGACCGCTTACGACCTTCCTGTGTTCCCATTAGTCCGAAGCAGCTACACGTCAACCAATACTTTTCTGTCTTTGGTGAGAGATAATGCTGTGTGGGAGTGTTACCATGGCTTTTTGGGCTGGGTCTGGTCTGGCACCAGGGTATAACTGAGCAATGTTTCTTCAGGCTGATTTGGTCAACACTGTTGGTGAGAGTGCTGCCATGGGTGCAGCAGGGGTAATCATCTGGGATAAAGATCCAGGTGTCTCTTCTACTAACCCTCAGGTACACACAACTTCTTGATTATTTTTCATTATTTTTCACACATTTGACTGACTGAGGTCTGTGAACAAGGCCAGCTTTAGCCTTTTGGGTGTCCTAAGCAACATTTTATTTGGAGCTTATTCCTCTAGTGGCCAACTGTTTGTGTTTAATGCCTAGAACCGTCCCTGTTTGTGAACATCAACGCTTTCCTGTGTCGTTGTCTGCCACCAGAGAGCCTGCTCGGAGCTGGCAACGTTCGTCCGTGAAGTCCTGGGCCCGTACGCCGTCAATGTGACCACAGCCGCTCGCCTTTGTGGGGTTTCTCTGTGCAAGGGACGTGGCCGATGTGTGAGGCGCAAACCTGAGAGCTCAGCCTACCTGCAACTGCCGACTCCTAACTTCCTGATTACACGGGGGAAGCCAGAGGGGATACAGGCCACAGGGCAGCTGGACCCGGCCGACCTGGAGGCCTGGAAGAGGGACTTTCAGTGCCAGTGGTACGAGTCGCTAGAGGGGGCGGCAGCCGATGAGGAGAACCTCAAGGACAGGGCGGAGGACGGGGCACAAGGAACCCTTCCTACTGCACGCAGTTCCCCCTTAAGTGAGCTAAACCAGGACACCACGGTCATGGACCGCAGTGGACCATCCCACACCACACCTGTCCTGCCTCTACTACTGATTTTGGCCATAACTGTAAGTCTGAACTTCTGGTAACAGGGTATACCCAGCATACAGCATATCTTCCTTAAACGTGGGTTGTTCTTTGAGTGTTCTTTTTCTGTTTAAAAATAAATAAATAAATGAAAACGGAAGTCTGAGATTCCGTCTGCATAGACTCACCTATACTTTTTTGAGCTGAGTAAGTGCAACTCTATTGGACGCATAGCATATATATAACAAGACACCAGACAATTTGTATATCAAAATGACTGTTGCACTAGTTATTTATAAAAAGGTGTTACAAACAGTGCTGTTTCTATATCAAAACAATGTTGTGCATAGACATGACTTATCTTTCTGGAGACTACAGGAGACTTCTAAATAGGTCAATCAATCAGCTGGCAGAATTTGGAGCATGACATGTACTCTTCTGCTGGGCAAGCTGACCCATTTTAAGAATTCCCCGATTTGACAAATGAAAAATGCTGTTGCTCATTATCAGTTTTGTCAGACATTTGTCACTGGAAATAATCACCGCCATGGTGATGTTTGTAAAGGACTGTGGCCAGTGTTGAAATCAGATGGCAACAGCTACATTGTAGCATTCCATAACCTGACACTTTTTCAAGCAATTTAATTAGACTTGTCTTAAGGCCACAAATACATCTGCTGTTTATTTTACACAGACAACAGTCTGGTTTGTACAGCCAAGAAAGTGACAAAATAGATCAAACATTCGTAACATTGCTGGAACTTCAGTCTGTTATACTGTCATTGTGTTTAATTTGTGTTTTTCTCCCCCTTTCTCCTCAGCTCCACTCCTAACATGTACTGTAAATGGACATGACACCTGTAATTTGGTTTACAACGTGGCTTTCTCAAACAATGTAAACATATTATACAATGCTATTGCATTACCTTTGTGTTCTTACCGTTCATGTTAAGTCAAGCCTCTTTTCTGTGAAAATGTATCCATGTTTTCTATTAAAAAAAATATATTGATGCACTAAAGTTGTCCTATGCATGACAAGACAACCAAATCCAGGAAAAAACCTGACAAGTAACTCTTAGCAGCTCATGTACATTTATTTGTGTTATTTTTCTTCTAAAATAGACACTCAGGACAAAGGGTAGCGAAATCTTTTGTTACAGAAAGAGATCATATGTACAGAGGGACATTGGATGACATTAAGAGCAGTTAGAGAGGACATCCCTCCTTCCTCCCCAAAGTCCCACAGCCCATCCTGCCTCTATATCCAGCCGAAGGGTGCAGGCTTCTGATCGAGCCGAGACTCCCAGCAGGTCTGGTCACATCTGATAGCATCCAAGTCCCTTGTGGGCCATGATATGACCCAACAGTAACAGCATGCTACATTTTACACCTGTCCAGAACCTCATAACAAGGCCTCAGGATTTAGAGCAAATGTATGTAATGGAGACAGGCCTGCTTACAGAGTACCAACAAAGCAGTCAACTTGTGAAATAACGCATCCAGTGATCAGAGGATCATGTCCAGATCATCTCTACAGGGCTGCTGGGAGCTAGCCAGTATAACATCTGTAGGGACTATCATCCACACAACATATTTTGTACCGCCACAGCTTTACCTGTATCTAAACATCCCATTAAAACCTGCCACAGGCAGTTTCATGAACCTACCTAAGAGACTCCATACGCAGTGAGCGACAGAGGGAGAGAGAATGCCCTCATGTGGACATTGGCAGTTAGTGCAATCTGAAGCAGATCGGACGGTAAAAAGTGAAGCCTCAATTTCCTTCATGTTCTCTGATGGGGAAGAGCCACTGGGCTGAGAGTGTCTCCCAGGGGGGTTAAGGGGGCTACAGGGAGATGCTTCTGGGGAAGGGGGAGGGTCAGATCAACCGTGAAGCTGGCACGATTAGTAGCAGTGATTCCAGGACGAAGGAATGGGGTCATTAGGTTAGCAATTTGTATGCGTTGGGCGTGAGTCTCTGCGGGGGTAAAGGACCTCCAGGCGGGAGAGGCTACTTGCAGATGGCCTCCAAGGCGTCCAGCGTGCGCTTGATGTCCCGGATCTGAGCGGCTAGGGTGTGGATGGGCTGCATGGAGCGGTCCAGCTCCTCACACCGTGCCATTAGCGTGTACATTCCCTAAGATCCCAAACACACAATGAGACAACACACAGACACTGCGTCTACATTCGCCGGCTGCTCATCTGTTCATGTCCAGCCCAGCGGGCCCTCTCACCTTTATGCTCATGTCCACCGATTCCCCCAGGCTGTCCACGGAGTCTCTGTAGGTCTGGATGTATCCCACACTCAGCGCTGTCATCTACACACACACATGCACACACTTACTTAGTGCAACTTACAATAACAGCATAATGTTACACGGCGTACGGCTTCGGAGGACTACTAAGGCTAGTCGCAGGAGCGACGGCGCTGACGTACGTTCTGGATGGTTCCATTGAGGCTGCGCATCATCAGCTCCACGCTGTGGGCCACGTCCTGCGTGTGTCTCTGCAGGTCCACCAGGACGGCCGGATCAATGGGAGGGATGTCTGCCGGCCGCCGCAACGATGACCCTCGACCTCTACTGCTAGTGGAACCCGAGCAGTCCGCTGGACAGAGAAAGAGAACGAGATAGGCAGGCAGGCAGGCAGGCAGGCAGGCAGACACACACACACACACACACACACACACACACACACACACACACACACACACACACACACACACACACACACACACACACACACACGTTATCCACTGGTCTACAAAGCAAACCCAGTCTTGATCAACCGAACAGTGCTGTGACTCATCCCTCCTCCCAGCCTTCCTGGGGATGGTAATCTAATCACAAGGGAAGGGGGGGAGGGGGGGATTGATTCGATTCGGAACATGACGCATTATGGTAATAACACCATCACAGACTATCAGGGTCCTATCCAGGCCTATCGTAAACAAAACATTTAGCAACCGATCTGAAAGGCGCACGTTTCTACTCAGAAAAGTGTATGACGTCTCTTGTAGCTGTAGTCCGTTCTTTTCTGCTTGGAGCCTGAGGAATGACACCCAGGTGACTAACCATTGGAACCACCCCCCACCCGAGGCCTCCCGGAGCCGGTACTCACACTCGCAGTCACAGTCCAGGCTTGGCTTGGAGCTCATCTTGATCTTCTGCTCCAGGTTGCGGCATATGAAGTGGGTTAGGTCCCCGTCGTGGCTGACGGTGCCCTCCAGCTCCAGGGCTGAGGAGATGGTGGCCCGGCGGCCCTCCGGCTGTCCCCCCCGGCCGCTGGCCCGGGCTGTCCCGCCGTAAGCCTGGCTGATCTCGTCCAGGCTCTTGCTGTCTTGCATGCCCCGGACAATGCGCTCCCGCTCCGGCACGTTCCGCACTCGCACCTGGGCCATGACATGGGGTGGGCACGGGCTGCTGTCCGACGACTCCCCCTCGGCCGTGGCGGAGCTGGCGCAAGAAGCCGCAACAGAGGGCTCGTCTGTAGGCTAGAGGGAGGGGTCAGTGTTAGGGCACATCTGTAAGCTAGAGGGAGGGGTCAGTGTTAGGGCACATCTGTAAGCTAGA
>JACXGJ010013637.1:0-15971 GCA_016801105.1 Esox niger | reverse complement strand
GAATGGGAATCCTTCCTCTAAAGAACCATCCGATGGATAGAGTTTGGTGAAATACGGACAAAACATGGTCTGTTTCATTGTAATGGTGTTGAATGGGAATCCTTCCTCTAAAGAACCATCCGATGGATAGAGTTTGGTGAAATACGGACAAAACATGGTCTGTTTCATTGTAATGGTGTTGAATGGGAATCCTTCCTCTGCTTGGTCCTTGGGGACCTATAGGGATAACCTGCTTCTGACTGATCTGACAGATGAGGCTGCTGTTATGTTAAGGGGTTCCATGAGGCGACAACCCTTGACTCAGTCAATATAACCACTGAAGACTAAAAGACAGTTCAGGTCTAGTAATTGATTTAATGAAAGAGAATCACTAGACCGTAAGCACAGTGGACTCCCTGCTTGATTTTCAGCTGCTTGTACAGTACCTGCCCTTAGTGATCCTCCTTACATAATTAATGTTTTCCAGGCACCTCAGTAAGGAAGGCTTAGTACAGAAAAATCGGATTAACTAATATTAGTAAGCAGTAAATAAAATAACTTACTGCTTACTCTCTCTGAGATGAGAGAGTAAGCAGTATGTTATTTTAGTTTTTGTCTTACTGGATAATGTCGTGCAGCAAAACAGGAAGCATCATCATTTGCTATTATATAGTTGGATATTCATTGATGACATGCAATGTCAAGTCAAAAGGAAGGGATGTAGCATTTAGGGATTTAGCGCCTTCAAGTAGAAGTAGCTTGTGACAGCATTTTAGCTTTTAGACACTAACAATATAAATATAAAGCTGTTCTCTATTTATGAGCGAGATGGCAACCCCATCTCTCCACATGGTTGAACAGAGCAGAACAGAACCTCCTCCTATATGTTTTTTTTTTTTCCAGGACAACATGTTGGAAATTAAGTTAGACTTCATGTGCTATGATTTTCAAAAGGATTTAGATTCAATTAACAGGGACATTTTCTAGGTTTTATTAACAAGGGAGTACATTGAGAAATGGAAGAACTACTAGCAAAATGCAAGTTTAAAAAATGTAAGCCAAACAAATATTATTCTGCCATATAATAGTTCCATGATAAACAAACCCGGACCTCAAAGCCTAAGCTTAACACTAAATTCAACCCTTACTGTAAAGCCAAAAACATAAACATCAGAGTTGTCTCAGCTTTCCCATCACTAATTACCAATTTTTCTGTTTCTTCCAGTTCCTGGCCTTCGTCTCTGTTTTCTTCATCGTTCTATCAACAATTTCATTATCACTGAATACCTTGCCAGAGCTACAAGTCGTCGATGAGTTTGGACAATTCAATGACAATCCCAGCCTAGCGCATGTCGAAGCTGTATGCATCGCCTGGTTCACAATGGAGTACCTCCTCCGCTTTCTCTCTTCTCCAGACAAATGGCAGTTCAGCAAAGGTCCACTGAATGTTATTGACTTACTAGCAATCCTACCCTACTATGTCACTCTTTTCCTGACCGAGTCAAACAAGAGTGTTTTGCAGTTCCAGAATGTCAGACGTGTTGTCCAGATTTTTCGGATCATGAGGATCTTGAGAATTCTTAAACTGGCAAGACATTCCACTGGACTGCAGTCCCTTGGTTTCACGCTTCGGCGCAGTTACAACGAACTGGGGCTGTTGATATTGTTCCTGGCTATGGGCATCATGATCTTCTCCAGCCTGGTATTCTTTGCTGAAAAAGACGAAGATGCCACCAAATTCACTAGTATTCCTGCTTCATTCTGGTGGGCTACCATAACCATGACTACTGTAGGTTATGGGGACATATATCCACAAACTCTTCTTGGTAAAATAGTAGGTGGCCTCTGCTGTATCGCAGGAGTACTGGTTATTGCACTGCCTATCCCCATCATTGTCAACAACTTCTCAGAGTTCTACAGGGAGCAAAAGAGGCAGGAGAAGGCCATCAAAAGGAGAGAGGCCTTGGAAAGGGCCAAGAGGAATGGTAGTATTGTTTCTATGAATCTGAAGGATGCATTCGCTCGCAGCATGGAGCTGACGGATGTTATGGTGGAAAAAGGGGAAGACAAGCGGTCGATAGACAATCACCTCTCGCCAAGCAGATGGAGCAGCAGACACGGCAACTCGGACGTTAGTCCAAAATCCCTGGCGAGGTATAAAGAGGTTGCTCAACTGGGATCTCCAGACAGGGCCAATCCTCAGAGAAGCAGCCCACAGCACCTGAATGCCAAAATATTAGAGGAGATGTATAACAAGATGACGACCACAGCCAACGTTGGCTCTGGAGCTCCTCAAGCACAAGGACAGAAGATCAGGGAGGAAATGGAAATGAGGGTAGTGTCTTCTGGACTTAAGCCGCCCAATATTAAGGAAAGAGCTCAAGACCTCAGGAGCCCATCCAGTGCAGACAGCTTCACCAGCTGCACTACAGACCTCAGTGTGGCAGAAAGCAGTGCTCTTCTCCCCAACATAGCAGGGCGGAGGGCTCCTCCTCCCCTTGACCTCAGCCAGATCACCTCCATGGAACCAAAAACCCCAGATGATTTACAGTCAGCAAGAATCATTAAGGAGGGTCTCTATGAGTTTGTCTCAAGCAGTCCAGAGGGAGCATCACAGGGAGAAGATAATCAAAGCTTTGATATGAGCATTGAAAACATCCGCAGTTCTCTCAGAGGCAACAACCCCCAGAAGGCAAAATCACTTAAAGTAAATTTCATTGAGTCTCAGGGAGAAATCCCATCCACACCTTCCAGTGCTAATTCCCCTCAGTCTTTGGGTGCTATTCTGTCTCCATCAGGAAACCAACCCCCCCCATCTACAGGCCAGGGCCTGGTGACCAGCCCACAGGATCCAGGCCAGTCAGGCCAAGGAGAGGATCCATCCCAGGACTTAGAGAGTGAAGGTCAGCCTTCCAGCTTAAGCCAAAAGGGAAATCACATGGATAGGTCTGCCGTCTTCAGCCCTTTGTCACCTAAATCCCCCAACTGCACCACGACGGACGTGCTCGTCACCGGCAATGGGGAAGGAGAGGCAAGCAACAGCCAAAAGGAAAACCACATAGTTCTGGACGGACGTCTGTCTCCACCGTGTGAAACAAGCATGTGACTAGTATAGGTATAGGTGGACTGTCAATGAAAGATGAAACGGATTGTCAGTTGGGCCATGGAAAAGAAGATCGAAGAAGCACACTATTGAACAATACATTGTCTGCATGGCCTGACAAGTATTACTTCTGAAAACATCACTGTTTCTGAAGACCTGAAAACCGCTGTTTGCTGCAGACATTGAACTTTTAACAGTGGATTTTACTATAAGGCTCTGATGTGAGCAAAACAAACTTAGTATGAATGAGGACATTTATGAACAAACAGAACATTTTTGTCCAGGACCTTTTATGTAGAAAAGCTATTAATTGCAACATAATAATTATATTATGATTTTTGTGCAATTTATTTTTCTCCTGAAGTGTGCTGGAATAAGGACTGTGTGGAAAGACTGGCATTTTTTATATAAAGAACAAACATCATTTATGGAGCATTTTTGGAAAAGTATCAATATCATATCATATTCTGTGACTAACATTTCAATTCCATCTCATGTTATAATATCTGTTTAGATTTTGCATTGTTTTCAGTCAAGTCAACCAAGAGTTGTACAGTATGGAATAAGCAAGAGTCTTTTTAGTTCAGGAAAGTGATATATGAAAATAAGCAAAAAGAAAACAAAAGCTCAGTGAATATAATAGCAATCCTTAAACATCGACCTATGTGGATATAGTGGGAAAGGGAAAATACTATTTAATATTAGCCTGTTCATGACTATTTATGATTGTGTTTAAAACATTATTTTTGATTATGTTATATTCTGTTCATGGGACTGAGCTTATGTCCATCATTTCTAGTTTTAGTTTGTGTTCATGCAACTCTGCATCCATGGAATGGAAAATCGACAAGTCGTATTAGTATTGCATGGCACCTCGTGTATTTACACAGTGGCAAAGTGATGAAATAATGTCATTCTAATTTAAAATATTACTATAAAATATTACTATAATGCAGCACTTCTGTCACTTACATACAAATCATATCAACTGAATTGTTCTTCAGGCACTAAAATGGATGTTGTATTCTTGCTGAGCACCAGATCCATTCTGATAAAAGGAAATCTGTGTTGTATCCTTCTCTTCTTATTTATGTTGTTTTAATGCTGCCTTTTGCTTACAGAAGTGCAGAATGTGTTGGCTACAGTATGTGTGTATGTATGTATGTATGTATGTATGTATGTATGTATGTATGTATGTATGCAATTTGGAACAAAAACTGTGTATGTCATGTTTGATGTATCAAGTTTATAATTTATATTGTATGGGATTGATTGTGGCCACAGAATAATTGTACTGTACGTCTAATACAGTAGCACTCAGCCAGAAAGTGTAACACTGCCCTCTAAAGACAGAGGATGTTTTAAGGCACTTTAATTATTCCAAGTCATGCATATCTCTATTCCTCTTCATTTTGAAGAAAGTAAATATGTTATTAAATTCATTGTGCATTTTCAAGTATTGCATGGCTGACCTATTCTGTAATGGTAAACACCCAATCTCAACAGTTTCAGCTTAAAAAAAGAATGATGACTAGAATGAAATGAATCATGAACGCCAATCTGCTGACAATCTCAATAATACAGTATAGTAAGTATCTACTACTGTGCTTTCATTCTATTTAAAGTAGATTAATTTACCATATCATGTTTTGTTGGTTTGCACGTATGATTGATTCTATTTTTCTAAGATAAAATGGATCAGGACTGTAATTATTCCTGGTAAAATAATGAATTGTGTGCCTTTTCATAAATAGAAATTTATGAGAAGGCGAAAAACCTACATAATTTGGTTGGTTCATAGAGATCTATAAATAATTATATTCTAGTAGTAAGACATGAGTTGATCATATGCAAAAAGCAATTGTACAGCATTCTCAGGTTTTGTGTAACTTGAAAGCTTTGCCATATCATGGCTTACTTTCACCTTTTAAAGTACCATCAGTCTGTAATGTACAGGACAGTTCAGCAGGCTTCCATTAGTTCATTTTAGAGATGTCAGGGCAAACAGGGAGAAATATTGCACTGACACTTCCTGAAATTCAGTAACATCATCTAGTATCCACCACGTCATCTGTAAAACTACAATTTCCGTTTGTATTTTTGTTGTAATTATCATACATTATTTTGTACAGTTAGGTTGATCATACTCATATCCTCAAATTAATACTGACAACTACAATGTAATATAGTTTGCTGTAGGGTCAATTCCTCATAAAAAAATTATGCCTGCTTTTTTGATGTTCCCTCCATTCCCAATTTACTTTCATTCTTTTAAAGGTATGTGACCATAGTCATTAATTGTAAGTCAACATAACTTGATAGTGAATGAATAGTAACTTATTGTTTCCAATAAGTTCATTACCATATGCAAGACAAATAAAATGTGTTCATGTGACCCTGCCTTTGTGATGTGTTGTTTGCAGAGGGGTCATGAACATTCTGTATGAACACATCATGAACATACCATTTTCTTATAATGTAGAATATATGTCATACTCTTCTTGTCCTCTCACCTAATTCTCACCTTCTTCTAAAACCTAGTGGAGGAGGACAGAAGGACCTCTGGATTTCTCCTCCAATAGGCTTTAGAAATGGGTGAGTTGACAGGAGAGAGGCCACAATCAGTTTTTAACTGTGATTCTCCACATGTCATTCTTGGGGAGTGCCGTAGAGAGGGCCAGAGGACAATACTGGGAGAAAATGCTGAACAGATTTCCATCTTCATTGGTTGATCCTTCTGGATGACCCATGTTGCTTTCTTCTGCTCAAACAATCTATGCATCAACCAAAGGTTTTGTGCGCTGTCATTGACTAACTGATGGCTATAACCAGTAATTAAACATTTAAGCAAATTTGTTTTTGTACAGGGTCAATATGTGTCGAACTAAGTCAATATAAAAGGAATTGTTTTGAACTTGTATGTACGACGTATTTGATTGAACAAAAGTTTTGTAATGTTTAATTTGTCATGTGTGTACTGATCTTTGTGAGATGGTTAGATGGGAGGGGTTGTGGCATTGATTCCACTGGTGGGCCAATATAAGTATTCACTTACTACTACTGTAAGTCACTCTGCATATGAGTGTCTAGTAAATCATTTTAACAACAATCTTGAAAGTTAAAATTAAATAAAATATAAAATGTCGTATTGAAGTTGTTCCCATTAACACTAGAGAGGTCTATGTATATTCACAAGGCTAGGATATGACTTGAATTGAATACAGGACGTTAATATCAACAGCAATATCACATATTGAAAATAGTATTCCAATAGGTAGCATTATTCACAAATTCAAACAGAAGAAGTGATTGTATGACATTCACTGGAATTGTAATAAACTGACCTGCTGAAGTCACAAGAAAAACATTTACTGCCAATGTAACTGCTTGCAGTATCTGTGACATCAGGATGTTACGACCGAAACCCCATATTCAAAACCCTACATCCCTCACAGTAGTGGGCGGCAGCACAGCATTTTTAGTTCGCCAAACAAAACCACTGAAGAAGACTAAGCGGAGTCAACGTTACATTGGCAACAAATAGTTCGAACTAAGTAGCTCTACGTGATCAAAGTCAAGTAACATTTTCAGTTTGATCTATAAAATTGTCATGGTCTTGAGGTATTTTGGAAAACATGTTAATTAAGTAACTCATCATGAATATCGTTGTTGAGTTCTGCATGGTGTCGTGCAAAGTTCTTTGGACTTTTGTATTAGCTGGAACGAGATGGCTTATGCGCCCAAAAGAGAAGAATGTTATGGGTCAGATCTGTGTGATTACTGGTGCCGGAAGCGGTCTTGGAAGAGACCTTGCCAAGGAGTTTGCCCGACGAGGTGCTACAGTTGTCCTCTGGGACATCAATTGGGAAACTAATGAAGAAACTGCTGAGATAGTGCGAAAGATATATAGCGAGCTTACCGGTAGGAGAATCCAAAAAATTGGCAAACTGCTTGTGAAGAGGCAATCATTGCGACATCAATTTGTTGACAGTCAAATTATTAATACGTACTGCAGTCTACACATTCTTTAAGAATATAATGTAAAATGTCTTGCTACTCTACATTTTAGTTCATTTTGCCCAATAAACTTTTTTCACTAGCCATTAATCCAATATCACATTGGTTACAAAACGTGTCCTGTTAGTCATAGTATGATTCACATTATAACACAAAACTAGGCCTGGGATCAGCAGATGATACATTTTGCAAATATGTTACATTTTGGGGATCTTTGTTTTTTGCATTAACAAAAATAGAATAAGGCATGTGACCAATTGTCTCAATATCAACATTAGTATTATTTTAAATCTCTTTTTAGGGTTGGAGTGTATAAATTAATTCACAAAAATACAAAAGTCTATATTATCAACTGTTTGGGCTAAGCCCTGAATTCAGATTGGGTATGTTCTGTGCAATAACTCAGCAATGAGCCATGCCTAGGAACAGCTCTTATCTGTGATACAGTATATTGGCCATATACCACAACAGTGCCTAATTTATGTACCAGAAAATAAATTCAGTCTTGAATTGCAAGATGTTCATAATGGCACCTTGGAATATTGTTTAAACTCTCCTGCTGTACAGGTTCGGTGTCTGGTGAGACGGGAGATGTGCCTCCAATTCAGGCCCAGGTGTACACTTACCTGTGTGATGTTAGCAAGCGTGAAGAGGTGTACTTGACTGCAGATAAGGTGCAGTGTGAAGTAGGCAACATTGATATCTTGATCAACAGCGCTGGGGTGGTCTCAGGACATCACCTGCTGGAGTGTCCAGATGAACTCTTAGAACGCACCATGATGGTCAACTGCCATGCTCACTTCTGGGTCAGTTGCATTGCACTTAATCTGCCCATTTTTTATCTTAAAGAATCTTTCATTTAGAATGATTATTTTTCTTAACATTATTTTGCCTAATAAGGTATGCTTAAAAGGTATGGTTAATTGTCTTCCTCAGGGACAGATGACACCTTTTTCGATCAGGGATTAGAAACATCAACCTTCTGTATACTGGCCATAACCTATTGATCCTAACCTTAATGGATTCATTTCTGTAAAGATATCAGAACAGCCTGAAAAGAATCCTATAGATTCCTATGAAAATGTTATGCCTAGTAAGATAAATATGTTAACTTCTAACATGATAGTACAATCATCACATACACGCTGCTCCTCCAGTGATAATCAGCTATATTTTCAATGGAGGTGGGATAGGCCTGCAAAGAACCCTGCTGAAACAACTTGTGTTTCTCCAACCTATCTAGTGTACTGTATCATTGGTTCTCATGCTATGTATTTTTTGTATTCTTACCTGAAGAATGTTTTTTTTGTACATTTCAGACTACTAAGGCTTTTCTTCCCAAGATGCTTCAGCTGAATCATGGACACATTGTGACAGTAGCCAGCTCCCTTGGTCTGTTGACCACAGCAGGTGTTGAGGTTAGCGCCATATTCTTCATTGATGAAACTACAGTATACAATGTCTCTTTTTCTGGACTCTGGTCAAGACATTTGCTATTAATACTTTGTTTTTATCTTTTACTAGGACTACTGTGCCAGCAAATTCGGTGCTATAGGTTTTCATGAGTCCCTCAGCCATGAGCTGAGAGCGATTGAGAAAGATGGGATAAAAATGACACTTGTCTGCCCATTTATAGTCGATGGTCACATGTTCAATGGGTGTCAAATCAGGTAGGATTTTTTTTTTTTAACAAGTGAACTCAGTGTTTCTCATAGTATTTCAGCAGAGATGGCAAAACATTTTAAAAGCCTTTTGTCCTAGCTCCTTAGTCCTGGCTAACAGCCTGTTTGAGCAAGCAGTGTGGAAACAAGCAGATAGTCATTTTCATAAAAAAGGGTTGATATATATCTCCTTCATATTGTCTTTTTTCAGTCTGGCTCTATTGGTAGTGTCAGAACTTCATTAGTTTATAATTTCAACGTGATAAGAATTTTTCACTGCCTTTGGTTAGACAAGCCTTAATAAGTTCTACAGTCAAATGTTGGTTAATAACAAATCACTAAATAGCATGGACTAAATGTGAAGCTTCATCTGGTTCAGTAGCTCTCTCCCTACTGCTAAGTTACTACAGTAGAAACACTGGTATTCTAATTTGACACAATAATAATTTAGTATTGGCATAATCAAATATGAAATAGTGCAAAAAACATAGTTATTGATGACTACTTCTGTCCAAGCAGGAAAAAGACTTTCCCATTTTTTCGTCAGTTAAAGCCAGAACAGTGTGTACATCAGGTTGTGAGGGCTATCCTAACAGACCAGTCCATGATCTGTACTCCACGGAGCATGTACATGGCCAGCTTTATGAAGACGTAAGTAGTAAACAACATGGATATCCAAATACCCAGATTTAGTCAGTTCTTTGTTGGGACACTTAATGACATCCCCATATTAGACTACTTTTTCCTCACCCTACAGAGAATTTGTCAATATTTAAATCATATTTTGGGGCCACTGATTGTTTATTACATGTCCGTATCCTTGTCTTTTGCAGGTTCTTGCCCTTTGAAGCCATTGTTTGCATGTACCAGTTTCTTGGAGCAGATAAATACATGTACCATTTCAAGGCTCACCAGATCAATGCTAACAACAATGAATCTCAGCGGACTTCTGTCCAGCAGCCTCGCATCCAGCAGGTGTCACTAGAGAAAAAAGGATGTTAACACCCTTTCAAAAGATTTTAGAAATGTTTGCTGAGTTCTTCCTTTGGAACAAACTGCCTATACTGAATACTCTAAGTGTTCACATTGTTTCATTCTTGAGACTATTTTTGTTTCAAACGTAATAATCAAGAGTAAATGATTGCGTACTCCCCGTTCTGCTCTTTCATTCAATTGTGTTAGGCCTGTAAACATTCCTTAAGCAGTGCCTGAATGCATTTGAGTCATTAAATGTGTGTATTTTGCAATATATGAATTTGTTTTGGGTGGAATGTTTTAATTTTGAAGAAAATTACTTCAAGGAAAATAATGCTGTCACACAAAAGTACCAAATTGCAACATGGACGCTTTTTAGAAGTCTGTCTCAATGTAAAAAGTGTTGTTAAGTGGTTCATCTGTTTAAGTATGCATTTATTTATTTTTTTGTATGCTGCTTTAGTTGTTTGCCATTTCATTATGTTCACAGACCTGAAGATTTCAGTATGATTCAATTTTTTTTTAATTATTGAGCAATATTCAAGTGTTCCACGTTAGGTTCCCAAAATACATTGTTGCAAGTTTATTTTGAGATTAGTTTGTTTAATTACTTTGAATAGCCATGCACATGGTTAGATTATAAAGAGTTATGAATTATCTTTATTATTCTAACCTCAACTAATCTGTAAACTTTGGATTTATTGCAATGAGATGTTTAATTCAGATGATGTAGTTGGTATATCCTCCTAACTGGATTAACCCTAACCTTTACCAAAACATTTTTTGTAACTATTACAAAAACAGGTTGCACAATTTTGGTTCTGTTTGCCGGACTGTGTATGCAGAGCCGGCTAAGTAGAGCAAATGTCTCTTACTGAGTACCGCTTGTTAAATAGCATAGTAATTAGCGAAGCGGACCTGCAAACTATAGGTCTCATGTTCAGATCTCCTCACGGGCAAAGCGAAGTACGCATTATTAATTATTCTGTATAGAAGAAAACTTTGCTGGTTAAAACATTCAGTATCTTCATTATATAAAGTCTGAAATAAAACAGGTTACGGATATATTGCTACTGTTTCTGGTGGATGTTTGAGTGAGGAACAGAAGTGTTCAATTTGCAGTGGTCTCTTAATTTAAACCATTCTGTTCGTCACTCAGTTTCTTCGTTTTTAACTTTTTTGGAAAGGAAAGAAAAGGGTGCAGTGGTCTGTTAATTTATCTTGGCACACCTATCAATAAAATGTTTCATCTTTGGTTACATTCCCCATTGTTGTTTGTTTGTCACTGCAAAGTTGCGTTGCTCCATCGCTTTTTGGAGTCCTGTCAAAGAATAAATACAGGTGTAGCTGGATAATTTATGCAACCAGTGAACACAGTTGCATCTGTAATCCCTGCTGCTACACACCTATAGGGCCATATCAGCCATGATCAGATTTGTTTTCATTGATATTCTCGACAAGCGTTCCCTATTGTGGCACCTCATTTGCTCCCTCAGGAAACTACATTTACATTAGAACTAAAGTGTGATTTTCCCACCACTGCAATTTTCTTCCATGCTGATAAAAAGGGGTAAGCAAATTTTGAACTTAGGAATTCACAAGGATGTGTGCTCTCTCTACACACTCATAAACAAGTGCACATTTAACAATGCCTCTGTGTAAATATTCCGATTACACCACTTCCGTCTGTCTCATCACTGACAGCAATGAGTCCATCTGGCATGTGGCTTGATGTAGTCAAAATAACCTGGCACTTAACATACAAGATTGTGGAGGTGGAAGTTGACTTAAAGGGATAGTTTGACCTTGATTCATATTTTGAGTAAATACCAAGTTGATGTAAAATAAACACGTATACTTTAAGGTATGTTAGCTAAAGGGGTCATTAACTGCTATTGATACAAAGGATTGCAAAGTATAATTTTAGCATACTCAATTTGCATTCTGTTTATGAGGGTGTCCCTGATGAATTTGCAATCACATAAAGGGTCCCTTACCCTCAAAATAGTAATGTATTTAAGCATTGCAAGCTTGTCTCTTCACTGATTCAAATTTTTCTTTTTTATCATGGAAATACAATACAGTTGTTAATTATATAATATTTATATAAAATAGTAATACTATAAAATATATTAATAGCCTCCTACCAATACTAATAAAGTATTATCAAGAGTGCGTGTCAATTATGTCGAGAAATTTTCATTATTATTATTTAATTTTGTACATTTCCGAACCTTGACCTCTTACCGTGACTTTTATTATGATATTTTCAAGGACCTTTATTGTGATATTGCTTGTTTATACAGGAAATAACGTGTATCCTACGGCCGCGCAGAAGTGGATGAGATTAGTTGCGATAGCGCATGTTGGGTTCCAGAAGACTACAACGTTGATTGGAAATTATCAAAATAGCCTGACTTTATAATGTTTCAGTATCACTTTGCACGTGGATTTCGTAATTGTATTTCGCACAATTTTAGTTATCAATTAGCTGTCCTCCGAAAAGCGAGGCCTGTTACTCACGCGTGCCGAAGGCTGCCATTGAAGATCCAAGAGCAGTTTTACCACCCTGCCAAAAGGTCGTTTTTAAATTATGCTGTTAACAAGGTATTTGTCTGTATTTTGTCCTCCCACATTTGTCAGCTAGATCGCTGTATTTCCATTGAAATAACACTAATTATTGCCTCCTTAAGTTATGCAACAAAAAATGTGCCTTGCTAGTGCTGAAATCTAAAAAGTGCGTCTGATCCTACTGGTCAGTTTTTTAGTGTCTGTTTTAAACGGATTTTTACAAAAATAGAAGTTGTCTCAACTCTTGCCTGTCTGGCTACCCAAAGTCCGTGCTGCAGCGAAACAATCTACCCCGTATATGTACACAGTTAGGAATAAGGGGTTATGGTACATGGCTAGTATACCATGGCTATATGAGCAGTTCTCAGTACTTAGCCAGATTGCCAAATCACACTGATATGCCTTTTTGATTTTAAGAACCAGTTACCAATACAATTAGAGCACTTTAAACTGATTTAATGTCATTACCGTGGTATATAGTCTCATACCGTAGTTGTCAAAAATCTGCATTCAGGATTCAATATAGCATGGCTGGTTGGACAGTGTCTGGACACAGTGCTTAGCCATGACATATTGGCAATATAACCAGCCTGTTTAATAGTACATTGTACAGTTGCAGTTACGGGTGTTTCCAGTTCTTCTGGGAGACACAACATGGAATCCATTTTGGGTATTTGGATGTAGAAGACAGTGGTTGAATTATTTGTTAACTTTCTAGTAGACATTGCATGAAATTAAATCATATTTGATTTCGGTCCAGGTGCAGTTTCCATCCATACATTATATGGTCCGCAGCTTTAGTATGTCCCCCAGCTGCCAGTCAGAAGAGGGGAAGCTGATCTATTCAGGAAACCTGGGGAACGCCGTTCGTGGTATTACTTGTTGTCATCTCATGATCACCATCAACATTGTAAACATCATTAGCCCGACTAAACGTAAATTGCGACTATCAAATGGAACGGTTTCTGTCTCTTGTTCGCAGGTGTAAAGATGTTCTCTTACACAAGTAGCGGGGCAAGCCTCTGTATGATGCCATTAATCTTCTTGAAGACCGGTGTCGGCGTCCAGAGTCTTTTGCTAAAAGGGGCCTTCTGTGGGATCATCGGTTTCTTCACATTCCTGACTCCCATCCTCCTTCACATGATCACCAAAGGTTACGTTGTCCGTTTGTACCACGACAAAGACACGGACACGTACACGGCAATCACGTACAATGTACTCCTGATGGAGAAAAAGACTGTGTTCCGGCAAAATCAGGTCAGATTACCAGGTGTCAGCAAAATGTTCACCACGTTCTATGCTGACAATATGTCAATGCTTGTGAACCCAATGCTGTTTCCGATTCCTCATGACTATAACCACCTTATGGGTTACGACCAGCCATTCTCATTTGATACTGAAGATTTGGGTGGTTAACCAGATTAAAATTGGATTTCTACAGATTATGCTAATGGCAGTCTGAATTGTCAAAGAGTTGTTTGTTTGTGTATGCACGTATGACTAAGTTAAAATACAGTCACAATAGTACATCAAATGAACTATGGAGATTTTGGTGACTATTAGTAGGAAGTGGTAATGTACAGATATAGCAAATTATTATCAGTATTGATGTTTTGACCAATATTTTATATAATTGGAAAGTACATTTTGCTTCTGACATTACTGTGGTTGAGGTTGTTACTTTCCCCTGTTTCAAACAATGAATCTCAACAAAACTGTCTGTGTTACGTAGTTCGTACCTTCGACATTTTAAGGAAGTAATCTTTAACTTCAGTATGTAAATTAACATTTTCAGGAAGTTTGCTTTGAAACTGTGGGAATTGCATGAAAACAGAACACTGGCAGTCAGTCAAACCATTGTCTATCATCTTTATTTGCAATAAATAACACAATGTTTCAGAGTCTCTGTATGGTTTTGGTGAGTGTTTTTTCTGCTTTTGGGCAGAAAACATTACTTTGCTCTTCGGACAATGTGGAAATTTGGTACACTTGGCATGGTAAGATCTTTCCTGTTACTATCTCGTGTTACTATAGGGAAAATAAAACTTAAAATAACTTATATGTGGTTCATGTTTTTTTTTCTGATACTTTTTTGCCAGGGGCATTTTATGATTTTTCGGGGACATGTTCACCCTGCAGCTTTGGAGTTTCAGAATATGCATGTACCTACACAGTAATACCAAGTGAGAATTTAAGTTGGTATACATGAATTTGTACTTTTTCTCTTAAATTTTGTTGCATTCCCTTCAAATGGCTTGGAATTAAACCCGTAACTTACACACAATATTCTTTATTTTGAGTTTCAGTGTTTGAACTGAGACATTTTGGATTTAAGTTTGTTGTCTGGTATAATAATCTGAAGTACTTTGAGTATGCTGAGATGGATTACCTTTGCCGGGACCTGAAAATATGTAACATTCTGAAAGGAGGTATGTATATGAAATACTAATTTAATTGGGGTTAGATTTTTTTTCACATTTAATTCAGTTCACATTTCATTCCATTTGATCTTTTTGTGGGTTGTAGTATTATATTGAGCAGTATTCCCAGGCACCTGGGTGCTTTCAGTATAGCTTTTGATATGTCCCCATCATTACATTAGGATTGTATTATTTTGTCTAGTGGTGGACCAACTGATGTCTTATCACAGTTGAACACCGATACATAGAAAGATTTCTTGCCAGTAGCAAGTTGTAAAATTGTCCAGAACATCCAGGGGTCTGCAGTCCGCTATCTTGTCAAAGCAAGGTCATTGTTCAAATATACCCTATGAAAAAGCGAGGTAGAGGAGTGACCCTGCCCGGAGGAAGCCCTGGGCCCCCGTCTGGAGCCAGGCCCAGAGGGAGGGCTCATCAAAATCATTGACAGTTGCCACATGGAATTGTTTATGTGTGACATCGAAATGTTATTAATTTAAATGTAAATTAAGAACACACCCATAGCATCTGCTGAAATGGTTTGTAACATTAGTGGTGACAGAAAATTGGGTCAGAATTGTTGAGTTTCAGTGAGCAATTTCTTGCATAACGTCTGTAAATATTTTTAACACAGATGTTTTTATTTGAGTGTGCATTTTATTAAATGTTAGCTATTGTTGATGATGTGATAACATTCCTTTAAAACATTCTGTAATTTCACTTCTGGTGTTGCTTGTAATTATTCTATATCATTTGCAGAATCCCTATATGATACCGTTGATGTTTCTACCAAGTTTAGTGTGTTACCAAATGTAAGTATTCTGACTGCTGCCTTTTGATTAACACTATCCTCCGAAATGACTGACACACTTGATAAGATATGTTTTTCTTGTCAGTGGAACTCAAAGATAGACCGAGGAAGAGGAGACAGAGGTTTAGGGTAGGGACAGGCATTAAACCCTCGTCTCCGCCAGAGACGAGGGTTAGTTGCATATGTGCACACAGTGTGTAACGATGGAGATAGAATACTGCCAAAATGATTGTAATCAAAGCATACAACGTGCAAATGTAAGCCAGTATTGGTTAGCACACAGTATAAAATCCACACATTTAAACACTGACCTGCAAATAAACAGCAGTGAGTCCATGATTGTAAACCATTATTCGTATATACACAGCGTTAACCTCACAAATGAGTAGTTGAATATATATATATATATATATATATATATATATATATATATATAT